>JBBPBX010078544.1:0-16600 GCA_038048925.1 Garcialebias charrua
ATATATGTATATATATATATGTATATATATATATATGTATATGTTAATAATCCATTCGTCTATATATAGACCATGCAAGTACAGAAGATCTGTAGAACATAATGTCTGCATATGAGCTCTTGAAGGATTTGTGGACAGTTCAAGTCCACCCAGTGTCAGAGGACACTTGGACAATACGTGCATTCATCTTTCAAACCAAAGTTCAGAAACAGAAAGTGTGTAACGCTATCCAGAGCCTGAAAGAGCCTCACTGTCTTAATCTTCTGTTGCTTTCAGTGTTCACACACGTCTCACTGTTAATCCACACCACCAGACAAAATCACACTCTCTGAACATCATTTTAAAAATATATATATAATATGTTGAACCAGTCTGGCAGCTGGGTATTCACTACATTTTCCTTTTCCAATGAGTTATAATTTGGTCGTTGTGGTTCTGATATTCACACTTTGAGCTCAGGAGGGAAACAAAAGACTGAGGAAGCAAACCTTTTATGTGTGTGTGTGTGCGTGCGTGTGGGTGTGTGTTTGCATGCAAGTGCTTGTTTGTGAGCTTTGTCTCTTTGTAGAAGGAGGGAAACAAAAGACTGAGGAAGCAAACCTTTTATGTGTGTGTGTGTGCGTGCGTGTGGGTGTGTGTTTGCATGCAAGTGCTTGTTTGTGAGCTTTGTCTCTTTGTAGAAAGTGATTTTTTTTTCTGGTGGGAAATGCTCTGTCTTCCTGCGGAGCCTCTTTTCACCAAGCAGGCCCTCAGCTGATGAATATTCACACAAACTGACAAAAGAAAGCTCAGATGAACAAAGGTCGAAGCCAATTAGCTTCCAAACCCAGGGAGAGAGTGGGAGATGGATCCAAACACTCAGGAGAGGAATCTGACCAAAGTCAGTCGGAGTGAATCACTTCCAGTCCCGGTGGACACGGAGCTAATGATCATGGCTCCACATCAGAGGCCTTGAATTACATGTGGAACATATCAGTACGGCCTTGTGCTGATAGCTGCCATCACATAGCACACGTTTTGCCCCGGGGGCTAAGCCTTAATATTTTCCCGCAGGTTTGTGTAGATTAACAGCAACAAAGAAGCTGGGTGGAAAGTCACGCCCAGCTAAACAAAAGACGGATTGTTTTACGTTAGCCTTGACCTCTGAGAACTTTCCCCACTGATACATCAGACCTCTCACCTACTTTACTGAGACCTTCCCACTTCTGTCCCAAGAGAAGACGCGCCTTGTCCTCAGAATCAAAAAAGGCGTTCAATACAGAAACAACTGGACTTTATTTGTAACAGAAGACGTTTCGCTTCTCATCCGAGGAGCTTTCTCATTTTTTGATTTTATCATGTCCTGGATGACTGAGAATCTTCACCAGCACTTGTCCTCAGAATCTTCTTGCATAACTCAAATGTCAAATTTAGGTCTATCACTCCTTCTGTACCCTGTTTTTCTCTATTTTTAAGGTATTTCACAAGATATTGTTAAATTTAAAAATGCTAATTCTTTATCATAATTTTAAGTTGCTTTACTAATATTTCAGCTGATTTTTTTTCCTTATCACATTCATCAATATGAACTTTTTTTTAAAATCATGCTTACCGTTATCGCCTGGATCTGCTTTGAATTATTTGAAAGTTACAACCTTTAGCTGCTGTAAAGGCAGAATACATATTTTGTTTTTATTCTTCAAACATAATAAAAAATAGCTTTTTTTTAAAGGATTGCCTGTCACTCACTGCCATTCTTTCCAGAATTTTAAACAAAACTATATATATATTTTTTTAAGTTAATGCTGTTCTGGTCAAGCCTTTGAAATGTCATTGTGTGTGATCTGTTAGCACCTGAACTGTTCTGAGGATGATTCTCAGCTTCTAGCACTCCAAATTTTAGCTCCATATCTGTAAAATTGACGGAGTTTTATAGCTTGGTTATGAATTAATTTTATAATTGTGTGGACAAACAAGCGTAGACACGAACAGGCAAAAAAACCTTTGTTACCAGTGGCAGGCAGTAAAGCTATATATAAATTCTGGCAATAAACTGATAATTGTAAAAATAAAAACCAAAGTTGAACAAGATTTGGTATTTTTCACAAACAACCATCTATGAAACTTATCTAACATAACCAGTTTGTCTTCGGCCTAATAAATTATTCTTATATTAGAGAGTGTTCATCAGCTTTGGTCAGTTAATCCCAGGAGAATTAATTTCAACCAGAAAATAATATCATATTCTTTCTACTAGACTTGATAAAATTAGAATTGCACCGCTCGGGGTGGTTGCATATTGGAGTAGCTCTACCTTCATTTTGAGTTATTGCTTTTGAAAACTTTAACTCTTCTATCTTCTGGATGTAAATCACTTTTTTCAGATGATTATTTCCTCTGGTATCAGATGCTGTGCAGCTGGAAGGATTTTTACGGAAACCTTTTTACTTTTGGGCATTTGTTATGATGCGTAACCATGGCAACAAGGTGTTTTTTAACCCTCTGGGGTCGAGGGTCTAAATGCCCGTTTTGGTATAATTTTGAATTTACCCTTATATTTCCATCATAAAAACTATTTACCTTGCCTTGTTTGGTATCATTCTTTTCAGCACAACCTCAGCTTCATGATTTTACAGTTTTTGTTTCATTTTGAATAAATGCATTATCACATTGGAGCACAAAATACCCAAAAAATCAAAATCCGAGTGGGAAAAATCTTGATATTTTATTATGAAATTCACAAAAATATTGAACAAACAATTTTGACAGCCTAAAATGAAATTTTAATTGGTAAATTTTAAGAAATTGTGTACAAACTTAGGAAAAAACAAATTAGTAAACATTTTTTTACATCATATTCTGGGTAATTTCCCAGGCGTTTTTTTTTACAAAATGAGTCATGTCCACCGCAAGCTCTCTAACATCACAATGTCTCATCCCCACCCCCTTCAACTATTTACAATATTTACAAAATGGGTGTCACAATAGGTCAGCATACAAATTACATGTGCCATTTTTCAAAACAGTTTCTGTCAGGCCGATGGCACAGTGGCACATCACAGCCCTTACATATCCATGGAGTGTCCTTCCTGACCTTGTCTACACTGAGGCAGTGTCTGCACATTTAGGTGTTCATGAGCCTCGGAAAAATCGGAAAAACGACTTTCCATCTGCATTCGTTCACTTTTTGATCATAAAACATGCACTGACTAGAATCCACATGCGTAAAATGCGAGCACAATATTGGAACAAATATCTGTCATGTTTCTGGTTGTATTTTGAAGTAAATACAAAACAAAAAAAATAAAAAACTCAACTTTTATAAAGATTGAAGTGTCTGCTGTCCTACAGACTTGACTTGAACACTTCACATGCGTTCTGCATTGTTTACAGAGCCCATTTAAATGCATGACGTCAAAATACGCAAATATGCGTATTTTGACCCCAGAGGGTTAAACAACCAGGAGCAGCTGATTAACATCTCAAAAGCTCAAATACCTCAACTACAGCCCCAAATCCCAAATGAGTTGAAAAGGAGGTGCCGTGGACTAGGGCTGTGCGATATGACGATATATATCGTGGGGACGATAGAAACGTGTCTATTATGCTACTTTCCTTCTATCGTCTCTATCGTGATAAATAAGAATAAAAAAATAATGGTCGCAAAGAAGCTTCATATTGTGGTTTTGCGAGATGACGGCGCTGCTTTATGTTTGACGCACGCGCGGGTTTGCGACACATGCTTTACGTTGTTAAACTCGAGAGACGCAGCCGGCATGAAGCCGGTGTCACCAGATATCTATGGGTGTCACAACATGGAGAAACAGCTGCGCAGGCAGCCCAAGAAGAAGAACTTTTACCAAAAAGAGGGGAAGCTCACCTTGTTAGCTTCCATTATTTAGCTCCGCTGAAACTCGGAGACAAAATGGGTCCAGAGGACACGAAGTTCAACCGAGTCCGAACTCGGGTCCAGTTAACCAATACAAAACAGACCAGAGACACAACAGAACCGGAATCAAACGCAACGTTTTCTCTTTTCTGTTTCTTTGCCTTGTTTACTCCAGATTCCAGTCAGAGCGGATTTCTTCTTCGTGGGTTTTATTAGCAGCCGTTGTTTTACCGCCACCTGCAGGAAAAATTTGGACCAAAGTAGGTCCAAAGTTGGACCAAAGTTTCTACTTTGGTCCAAATTTCCTTGTTCTTTTTGTTCACATTCTTATAATTGTAACTGTATCTGTAGTAAAATAAAATAAAAAATAAAATAAAAACTTTGGTCCAAATTTTTCCTGTACACACACACACACACATCGTGTTGTATATATACAACACGATGTGTGTGTGTGTACAGGAAAAATTTGGACCAAAGTTTTTTTTTATATCGTGATATATATCGTTATCGTGATATAAAAAAGTCCATATCGTGATATATGATTTTTTCCATATCGCCCAGCCCTACCGTGGACCATTTCCCGTCAACCTGTCGGCGGTGCTCGAGTACCTGACAGTCAAAATCCTGGAGCTGGTGGAAAACCTGGCTCGTGACAATTCCCCGGCTCCTTCAGCCGTCTGATCGTGGTGACGAGGAGCTCGGCAGACTGCTGGGAGGAGTTAAACTTGCTCAGTCAGGAATTTTGCCCAGCATTCGGGCAGTCCTGCTGCCCAGGAGGACCGAGAGGCCCGTCGGATCTGACAGCAAGCTGGATCCGGGTGTACAGATCGATATCCGTGGCCAGATTCTTCAACTTCACTGCAGGAGATCCTTCCTGCCCACAGCTATCAACATCTATAACTCTTGAATAGAACCAGGATGATGAGCTACGACAACACTGAATTTCCCTTGGGGATGAATGAAGTATTTTTGAATTGAATTGAATTGTATAATTAAGCATGATGGATCCAAAACACTTGGAGTGATCCAGAAATACTGTACATCCAGTTTTCGCGCATGTATCACAAAGTCAAAGATCTTTAAAAACGGTGAAAAGGAGAGAATATTGCAGCCTCGTTGGAACTAGACAGCAACAACAGCAACAGATCAAAACAGTTAAATGTCCCTGACTTCTCACTACGTTCATAAGATAGACAGACCTCAGCTGTGTCTCAGCAGAAAAGGTGAAACGTGTACATCCAAATCATCTCCAAAGCAGAAGTGTCACAATAATCCATAAGAAATGTGAAATCATGACATGTCCTCCAGGTTCTGTGTGGGTCAACATTTATCAGGGTCCCTCCGCGTCACATACTTGACGCGTCGGGTCGCCCCTTCTCGTCATTATTTGGTGTGCAGGGTGCTGTCATTGAATGTTATGCTGTGATCTTCTCTTCCGGTTTGGATAGTGAAGCACTTTCATATCTACTTATTTTTTAGCAACAGGATGGATTTTTCTGTCAAAATTTAAACCTTAATCCTAACCTGATAACAAACCCTAACCTTAACCATTCACCTTTTATTTGACCCCCGAACCCGAAACAACCCAATGACAGCACCCTGCACGCCAATTAATGATGAGAAGGGGCGACCCGACGCGTCAATATGTGACGCGGAAGGACCCTGACCCAAAGCATCAATATATGGCGAGTAGGGCGTGAGAACATGTTGACCTGACATGATGGAAACCTCAAAGATTTCTGACATAAAACTAACTACAGTATAGTTGTTTAACATATCCTGATTCATGTTCAATAATCCAGGTAGAAAATGCAACAAAGTTAAGTCAGGACACTTTCTTTTTTATTTGTTGAAACATTTCTATGTTATGTCTATGTTATGCTAACATTTCTATCCATTTCTATGCCTATAGTCATACTACTGTTTACATTCACTGTTTACATTTATTAATACTGTTTACATTTATTACTACTGTTTACATTTATTACTACTGTTTACATTTACACTACTTTTATATCTACACTACTGCTGATACATATACAGTATTCTCTGACTAGCCTTATTTAAGGATGCCCAATGTGCCTTATGTGCCTTACTGCATATGCCACTTTGCCTCTATACCAACATCAACTACCTCATACATATACTGTGTACATTAACTCATATGCTGCTTTGCCACTCTTTGCAAATGTCAATGCTAGAACCTTCAGTTTATTTTATAGATATACTTTTTATACTTTTTATACTACTATGCAAAAACTCAGGACAGTATTACACTTTTATTATTTCATTTTATGCTTATGTTCATTAAATGTTTAGTGTTTTAGTGTTGGTGTAAATTTTCATACTTTTATACTACTATGCAAAAACTCAGGACAGTGTTACACTTTTACTATTTTATGCTTATGTTTATTAAATGTTTCAGTGTTTTAGTGTTTAAATGGTTACTGTTGCACCGAGGGACTGAGAGAAACGCAATTTCAATCCTGTGTATGTCCTGTACATATTGCAGTTCTGACAATAAAGTTGACTTTGACTTTGATTTCATCTTTCATCCAAAATACTTCATCAGTCTGAGGAGCCACAACGAACTCAGTCCCTTCTCATATATGGAGCTGGTTTCTGGAGTCCTTCCTCTCCTCCACCGACTCGTTTGAGGCAGTCGTGGCCAATATCGAAATATAGTATAAATTACTATAACAATATATAGTAGTTATTTAATTTCAACACTATTGTGCAGTTAGCTCCTGTATCCAAGCATTTGCAAGTAAATTGAAACAAGCAGCATGGATTTTAAACTTGTGGCCTGTTGAACATAATTCAATGGATCGACTGCTTCCTTTTTTTTTAAAGACCGTGTAAAGTGAAATTAAATTTGTGTTTTTATTTTGTCACACGGCATAAATATGTGTTATTAATCACCCATATAAATCTGACTGATTAAAAACATTGATTTCCTTATAAAATTAAGTCTCAAAAATCATGAAAAAACATGATTTTGACTTGCTCTAGAACGCTGGGGGCGTGTCGCACGTGGGCGTGATTTCAGCGCAGTACTGCGCCATGTCCAGCCCCCTTCAGAGCTGAGCTGTGTGGGGAGGCATACGGGGGAAGCAGAGATCACCTGCTCTGTTTTTATCTGAGTTCTGGCTTCCAGCAGCTCCTTTTTCCAAGAGTTACGCTGTTTTTAGTGCACTAACAACTCTGGTTATGTTTTTAAAGTTGAGGACACATAACTCCGCTGTTATAATCAGCGCTATTTTAGAAGATGAGCGGACTCGCGGTCCGAACCGGTCACATCGCATGCGGGGTCTGATCGCCACACACACACACACACACACACACACGCGGACTCGCGCCGACCCGGTCACATGCATGCGGGGTCTGATCGCCACACACACGCGCGCGCGCGCGCGGGGGGGGGGGGGGGCGGAGGTGCGCGGAGGTGCAGGTGGCATGTGGTCGCTCCAGCAGCACGCCAGTACTGGAGGGAGACGGTCGGTAGCGAGTGAACGGCTCCACCGAAGAACGCATTTATAACGGCTGAGCTGCAGGGGGTGGGGCTTGTGACCGCGTGACGAAACGCGGTCACATTTAAACCACGCCTAAAAAATCCTGAAAGAGAAATGTGTTTATACACAGTTTGATCTATAACTCCAAAATTAATTGAGCTACAATTTTGAGACTTTTTACTCATTTACAAGATTACAATTACGACATTTATAATGTTTATTGAAGAAAATGTTGAAATTCACTTTACACGGTCTTTAATTG
Source organism: Garcialebias charrua (assembly GCA_038048925.1). Lineage (NCBI taxonomy): Eukaryota > Metazoa > Chordata > Actinopteri > Cyprinodontiformes > Rivulidae > Garcialebias > Garcialebias charrua. Next base: position 7,643 of record JBBPBX010078544.1, read on the forward strand.
AGTTGTAACCAATTCTGTGTGTATTAAATTTGATGAGCTATGGCAGCGAGCTTTGAGTTAGGTTGTAGACAAACATTTAGTACCGTATTTTTCGGAGTATAGGTTGCATTGTCCAATTATTACCAATAGATTGGAAAAATCCCTAGATAGGTCGCACCGGAGTATAGGTCGTACCTACGTTTAGCTCTGCTGCAAATGTCTGCCACAGGAGCGCACAGCAAGGCTTTTAAGAAGATTAACACTTAAAAACAATTATTTGTTTGATAAAAATTATAGCAAATATATGTCTGAGCTGAACTTTTCCTTAATAAATGAACGTAATTGTGAAATGAGCTGGATTTAAAAATTTGTTTCGCCGAAAGTGATAAAAAGCAGTATACAGTATAGGTCGCACCTGAGTATAGATCGCAGGCCATGAAAAAATGATAAAAAGGTGCGATCTATACTCCGAAAAATACGGTAATTACTTTCTGAGAGTTCCAATGAAATTGGTCCAGTGGTTTATGAAATATTTTCTAACAAACAAACTCCTTTACAAACAAAAACAATTACAGGTAGTCCTCGGGTTACGACGGTCTCGAGTCATGACGTTTCGTGGTAAAGGCGCATCTCCCATTAAAAAAAAATTATAAAAAAATTTTTTTTTTGAAAAGCTGAGTTACGCAGTTTTACGTCGTAAACGGAATGCGGAATACGGCGGATGGACCGGTTTCACGTCATAAACGTAGCGGAGGAGGAATACACCACACAGGCGGAGACCTCACTGTAAATGCCCTGGACCGAGGTTGACGGCAGAACCAGCACGGAGCAGTGGAAAAGTATAGGCAGAGACCTTACTGTAAACGTTCTGGACTGAGGTTGACGGCGGTTTTACGTCGTAAACGGAACGGAATACGGCAGATGGACCGAGCTGGACGGCGGTTTTATGTCGTAAACATAATAGAGAATAAGGCCGATGGACGTCACCAGCATCCCAGTAGGCCATAACTCTTTTTTCCCTTCATTATGGCTCCCAAACATGTGTTTTTTGATAATTACGGTACTGTATGTAGGTTACTGTGTTAGGATATGCTAAGTGCTTGGTAATACAGTACTGTACATGTATATGGTGCAGTATGTACGTATATTTCGACTTACATCGAAAATTGGTTTACGACGCCGCGTAGGAACGGATCTACGTCGTAAGTCGAGGACTATCTGTAGTTGTTTACCCTCCTTTCATGGTGGTGGGTGATAACTTTAAAAATATGGAATGAAATTGTAAAACCAAAGAGTTTTTGTTAATATTCAGTTCCTGATCTGTCTAAGGTTTAATGTGAGTTCTCCACCAATCTCAATGCCCGATTTGACTAATTTATGAAAAGTGATTTGGAATCACACAAAAACAATCAAACTTTCCTCCTTTTAGCACGCCCCACTTTTCTGTCAGGTTTTTAGGAATTCGGCTGAGCAGTTTTATTTGTATCTCACTGACAAACTAGGATTGCACAATATTCACTCACACATTTTTTTGTCCACCAGAACTGGACCCAAGCACAACTCCTACTTACAGCTCATGTGTGCAGTTGGAGGGTTTGTCCATACGATGTCCTTCCTTCAGGAGCTTGAAAAGCTCCTCAACAGGAATACCAGGGTACGGCGAACCCCCCAATGTAAAAATCTCCCACATCAGGACGCCAAACGACCACCTGAGGGTCAACGAAAGAAAAAACCCGGATCATTAAAATTAACTACGATTAGAGAAGATGTCAGGACACAACGACGTTGGACGGCTGGACTTACACGTCACTTTGGTGTGTGTAGACTCTGTCAAACAGAGCTTCTGGTGCCATCCACTTCACCGGCAGCCGTCCCTGCAGAGCGAACAAAGATACACAACGGTCACCGGCCACATACCTCTGCGCTTTTCCCACTAAAGTTGTGTTTAGTTTGAAAACAAATTCTCGCTCCTCTCCGTGCTCGCTCATGTCTGCCTCCTCCTTTTTCTAATTAAGTCCCATTAAGCCTGCTGCCAGTCTGGGGAGAACACCAGACATCTGTCTTCAAGGGTATGAAACTGTGAACGGAGTCATCTGGCTGAGGGGTAGGAATGGTTTGAACCGAATTCATCTTTATATGTCAGAACAATGTCAATATGATACTTAAGGACACTGTAAGTGGAACTAAAGTGTTGTTTAGTCGTGTGAATACTTATGAAGCATTCATTTTTCTTCAGTACGTTTTTAAGCACTTAACTCGTTCCAGAATTGTTGTTATTTCAACAGTTTATACATCAAAACATTCAGTCCATTTAGGACATACTGTACTTTGATGTTTGTGCATTTATTACCTTTTTGAATTATTTTGCTTTTTCAACCATGTCATACAGTACTCGTTAAAAATTAATAGAGTATTCTTCACATCTTTGTGCTGTTTATAACTTTTACTGCTCATTTCAGCTTTTTGTTTTCAGCTTATTTGTGCTTTTAGCTTTGTTAAGCTCATTTCAGCTGTTTTTTAGCTTCTTTGTGCTAATTTTAGCTTCCTTTAGCTCATTTAAGCTTTTTGCTAATTCTTTGGGCTAGTTTTAGCTTACTTCAGTTCATTTCAGCTTTATTCAACTTCTTCATGCTAGTTTTAGCTTCCTTTACCTCATTTGAGCTTTTCCAGCTTCTTTGTGCTAGTTTTAACTTCCTTCAGCTCATTTCAGCTTTTTCAGCTTCTTTGTGCTAGCTTTAGCTTCCTTCAGTTCATTTCAGCTTATTTATGCTAGTTTTAGCTTTCTTAGCTTCTTTGTGCTAGTTTTAGCTTCCTTTAACTCATTTTAGCTTTTGTCAGCTTCTTTGTGCTAGTTTTAACTTCCTTCAGCTCATTTCAGCTTTTTCGGCTTCTTTGTGCTATTTTATGCTTCCTTTAGCTCATTTTAACTTTTCCAGTTTCTTTGTGCTAGTTTTAGCTTCTTTCGGTTCATTTCAGCTTCTTTATGCTAGTTTTAGCTTTCTTCAGCTTCTTTGAGCTTCTTTGTGCTAGTTTTAGCTTCCTTCATTTCGTTTCAGCTTCTTTATGCTAGTTTTAGCTTTCTTCAGCTTCTTTGTGCTAGTTTTAGCTTCCTTTAACTCATTTTAGCTTTTGTCAGCTTCTTTGTGCTAGTTTTAGCTTCCTTCGGTTCATTTCAGCTTCTTTATGCTAGTTTTAGCTTTCTTTAGCTTCTTTGAGCTTCTTTGTGCTAGTTTAAATTTCCTTCAGTTCATTTCAGCTTCTTTATGCTAGTTTTAGCTTTCTTCAGCTTCTTTGTGCTAGTTTTAGCTTCCTTCAGTTCATTTCAGCTTCTTTATGCTAGTTTTAGCTTTTTTCAGCTTCTTTGTGCTAGTTTTAGCTTCCTTCAGGTCATTTCAGCTTCTTTATGCTAGTTTTAGCTTCCTTCAGCTCATTTCAGCTTTTTTGTTGCTCTTTTTAACTTCAAAAAGGCGTTCAATACAAGATCAAGATCTTTTGACAAGATTTACAAGATTTTTACAAGATCTTTTTAACTTCCTTCTGTTATTTTATTATTATCCAGGTCTCTCTTGTAAATGAGTCCTCGATGCTCAATGGGATTAACCTGCCTAAATAAAGGTTGAATGAATTTTGTAGATTTTTCGTTTTTCTTCTCATTTCATATTTTTATGCTGCTTTCAGCTATTAAAACTTTTTTGCTCTCCTTTCAGCCACTTTCTGCTAATTTCAGCTCTTTTTAGCCCTTCAGCTTTCAGCTTTTTTGTTGCTCTTTTTAACTTCCTTCTGTTATTTTATTATTATCCAGGTCTCTCTTGTAAATGAGTCCTCGATGCTCAATGGGATTAACCTGCCTAAATAAAGGTTGAATGCATTTTGTAGCTTTTTCGTTTTTCTTCTCATTTCATATTTTTATGCTGCTTTCAGCTATTAAAACTTTTTTGCTCTCCTTTCAGCCACTTTCTGCTAATCTCAGCTCTTTTTAAGCCTCTTCAGCTACTTTTTTGTGGTTAATGTTAGCTTCTTTTTTTTTTTTTGCAGCTAATTCCAGCTTCTTTTTTTTTGTTTTTGTTTTGCTAGTTTCAAAATTTTAGTAATCTTTTCAGCCTCTCTTTGTCTATTTCAGCTTATTCTGTATGTGTTTCTGCTGCGTTCCTTTTTATTTTCCTGCTTTCACTAAACGTCAGTTGTTCAAATTCAACTTGCATGATCAGTTTAGCGTTTAAATCTTTTCAGCCTGGATTCAACTAATCGGCAGCTTTCAGCAAAAATCATCCAGAAAGGTGTACGTTCACAGGAAATGTAATGTCTCTAGTAGCAGCGTTATGGTTCATTTGATGCTGAAGTGTCAGAAGTGTGTCCCAGTGGGATGAAAACATGCTGAAGACGAGATGTCTCTTTGTGCCTGCAGGAGTCTGAAATTCAGAAATTTTCCCTGAAAAGTTGTGACTAGAAACTCACGTTGGTGGTTTTCTTGTAGTAGTCAATCTGGTGGACGCCTCTGGCCAGACCAAAGTCCGCGATCTTCATCACGTTGTCCTCCGTCACCAGAACATTCCTGGCTGCCAAATCTCTGTGGATGCACTGCAGAAGGAAAACCATAAACATAAACGTGAACATACGTCAAACTGCAAATTCATGATTTATTACGAGCTGAAAGGAGTTCTTTCAGCCGCTGGTGAAGAAGTTGATATTTTGATCTGCCGAGCAGACGAAACTAGACAAAAAGCTCAATTATCCTGGATCTTAGAGCCATAAAAAGCTATTTATTACAGACACGTTGCTGTCAGTCTTGTTTGGTTTGTGAATTTAAGGATCAAGAAATAGCTTTAAAGGAGGTAGAAAATTATTGCTGATTTTCTTCTAAAATTAAAAAGTCTCTGAAGTCTAAAGTCAACTCAGTTTAGTGAATTCCACAAAAATAAAAAATGCCTTTTTATAGACATCCTGGAGCTTTAAGAAAACACAACCCTCTAAGAAGAAAAAAAGAAAGCCCTGTTTGCCCACACCGAACGCATGTCATTAAGTTTATTTTCGTTTTCGTTTGAAATAGACTTGGGAGTTGTGGGGACGAGCAAAATGAACCTTTCTTGGTTTGTGGGTCTCCCCCATAATTGAGGGTTAGTTTAAGGCTCCAGGATTCTTGGGAGGCAGCAGAGCCGAAACCTGATGCCAGACGAAGGCTCGGCTGCCTGCTTGCTAACAGATTTATGGCAGCGCTAAAAAGGACAAAGCCCTGCGAGCAAAGGGACAGGCAGACGGATGGAGAAGAGTAAACAGGGCCGAAGCTGCGGCAGCGCGCCGCTCAGGAATGCCTGCCTGAGACGCCGGCTGGCAGACAAAGAGGCGTGTTGATAAGACACACACCACCAGAATGCATGCTGGGAAAATGAAAGGGGTTGAAAACTAGGGGGAAGGCAGAGTAAATGAAGAGCAAGGCAGGAGGGAATGAAAGAGAAAGCTGGTCCTACCGAGAGTAAGGCCTTGTACACATGTAGCCGGATATCAGGAAAACCGAATAGTTTATCATGCGGCGTGGCCTTTCATCCACACGTGAACTCCGGTTGATGTAACTATAAACGAATAATAACAAAAACTCAGACCAAAGTGGAGATTTGAGAATTCTCCTCTTTCGAGTTTGCGTGTGGACTTTCGGAACCAAAGATTTGCGCATTATGTCTGCGACAGATGGTGCGGCGCGGCGCTGACGTCACATGCGCGACAATAAACTATATGCCACGGGCTTCCGTTCCAGCACTCCTGCAGTCATTACACAGACGGCGCACTTCCGGTTAGCGGGAAAGACACGAACATAAATGACTAAATACAATTAATAAAACATCTGCATACACACCAATAATAACTCTATACACATATAAAACCATATAAAATTATGGCGACGTTCCCCTACGGATAGCCGCAATATATTTTCGCCGAACCCCCCCCTTGGAACAGCTGTTCCCACCGGTGGGCGGACACAACGGTACTCACGTGTAGTGCCAGTAGCACGCAGCCGCTTCCCGTTTCGGGTTGTTGTCATGGTTTGCTACTAGGAGCTAACGCTAACAGCAACGGCAGTGGATGGGAACCGGAAGTGGCGGATGTGGGTTGCATTTTACCGGAAGTACGCCACAACCCCCAGTGGCATTTAGTCTATTGTTTTTGTTTGCCCATTCATTCGGAGGGAAAATGACTGCTTTAAAAAAAGCGCTAAAATGTCAACATACTTGCTCTGACATGATTTCCAGTCGAAAATTTCCTGCGTTTTATTAACTTTGTACTCCAACACGGTATTTAATAGTAGTTCAACCTCGCGGTCTGTCCACACAAACGAACCTCCAGGCGCCATGATTCAAAACTAACAGGAAGTTGTGGTTGCTTTGAAGGGTTGTGATTGGCTGATATACGTTTCACCTTTGCACTACACTGCCTCCTATGGGCTGGGCATATTCTTTACAACGCTCTGTGGTGAAAATCACCGGGTTCATGTACGATCATTTTCTCTATCCGAACATGTATGTACGGCAAAAAATTTTTGCGCAGATATTCGTTTTTTCAAACACCAGGCTACGTGTGTACAAGGCCTAAAGAACAGAGAAGTCAACCCGAAGTTCCCAAATATTAAAAACTGGTATCAACCTAAAGTTTTGTGATGTAGCTGAGCTAGCTTTAAGCTGCTATAGTCATACCCATCTGCTCACTACAGACTCATGTTCAGGCTGCTGTTTAATACACCATATTACTTTACATTATTAGTGTTTAATATATCTTAGATCCTTGTATAATTTTTGTGCTTTATATTTTTGCTATTTTGGGGTGTAACTGGGACCTTGTGTACACAATTTTGTTCCACCTCATGTACCACATGTGATGAGAATGACAATAAAGAACCTTGAACCTTGATTGAATAGCGGGCCCAAAACCTTTCTTTAAAACTTTGCCATTGTTGATTTGGAATTAACTCTGTTACGTTTAGTCTGTTAGCGAAATATCTCATGAACCCCTGAATGAGATTTAACTAAACTTCTGAGAAATATTCATTGCATTTATGTTTAAAAATGTTCAATGCAGTTCAATTCAACCTTTATTTAAACATGATAATCTTTTGGGGCCAATCCAATTCAAGATGGCCGCCGTAGCTAATCAACCATAGCCTTCACAAAAACGGCTTTAAATAAGTCAGTTTTACAGTTATTGAACTAAATGTTGGTGTGGTGGTAGCTGAGAGTCGTTCACAAAACATACACTAAGTGCTACTCAATGCATGAGATCTTTGCTTAAAAATTCAGCCAATGCTGCTTGTCTGTTAGCAAAATATCTCATGAATCACTGGACTGATTAGATAAAACTTACAGTAAGAAATCAACCTTTTGAGCTAACCCAATTTAAGATGGCCACAACAACAAACTAGCATCAGAAAACCCAATAGTTGCTATAGTTCAGTCAAGTTTTTATATTTTGCAGCTGACTATGGGGTGCTGTTTGTAAAGTTACACAGTCAAAAATAAACAGCCATATTTTTGGTTTATTTACCCTCTTAGAAGAAAAAATTGGATTTTTTTTTTTTCAGTCGTCTTTTCACCATGTTATTCATACATTTACAAATGTCATAGTTCCAAACTAAATATTTATTTTACAAGTTACATATTTAGTTGACAAAGTAAATATTTAGTTAAATATTTAGTTAGCAAGCTAAATATTTAGCTCCATACAAAATATTTAGTTTACAAACTAAATGTTTATGTCCAAGTTAAATGTTTAATTTACAAGTAAGTTAAATATTTAATTAGCAAATTAAATATTTATTTTGGAAATTAAATGTTTAGCTTGGGAAATAAATATGTAGGTCCAAGCTAAATATTTAAGTTGCTAATTAAATATTTAGTTTAGGAATTAAATGTTTAGCTTAGAAATTAAATGTTTAGTTTTGAAAATAAATATTTAACTTGGAAATCAAATATTTAATTTGCACCTAACTGTTTAGTTCACAAACTATATATTTAACTTGCAAGTTAAATATTTAGTTTGTAAATTAATTTTTTGCTTGGACATAAACATTTAGTTTGTAAACTAAATATTTAATGTGGAGCTAAATATTTAGCTTGCTAATTAAACATTTAACTTGCAAGTTAAGTATTTAGTTTGTAAACTAAATATTGTGCTTGTAAATTAAATATTTTGTTTGAAACTATGACATTTATAAATGTATATATAACATGGTGAAAATCTGACTTTGAAAAAAAAAAACTATATATTTTTTTTCTTATGAAAGTCTAAATAGACCAAAAATATTGCTGTTAATTTTTGACTGTGCAACTTTACAAATGGCACCCCATAGCTGATTTGTCAATATTGCATGAGATCACCAATAATGTTATTGTTAGGTCTGTAACGTCATAATTTCTCTAAACAAGATGACCTGAGTCCAAAGTTCTGTTGTGAAACCAGTAATAGCTGTATGTTTAAAATATTGCGAGGTTTTAATTCAACAGATGTCTTCCTTGTATGGAAAAACAAGCGTTCTGAACTAAAGTGATGTTTCTATTTCACCTAACTTTATAACACGAAATCAAATTAACCCTCCGTTCATGTTGATCAGCAAACCGCTTTGATTTAACAATCGTTTTTGACAAATTCTCCAAAAGCGCACCGTCAAACCTTCAAAATGAAGTACCGGTAGTGTTTTCAACCGTAAATCCGCCACCAGGTCATTGTATCGTTTCTTCTTTAGATTGGCTTCATCTCATTCATAAAACAGCTTGTAGACAGATTTACAGCCACTAAAATATTCAGATGTCATTTCCACGCTTTCAAGTGAACCCACCCTTTTGGAGGCCAGGTACTCCATCCCTCGGGCCACCTGGTAAGCACAAGACAGCAGGTCTTTGAAGGTGAGCTGCTCCTCGGGTACTTTAGTCACATCAAAGGTGTAATCCATGCCTGGAGGTCGCCTGGCCCGCAGGTACTCCCTCAGACTGCCTTTGG
>JBBPBX010078546.1:0-16599 GCA_038048925.1 Garcialebias charrua
CAAACTTTGTTGTTTTAGTTCATTAAAAATGTGGGAACACCACTCGTTTTGTTAAAAGAGGAGGGACAAATAAAAAGAAATTACAGATGTTACCTGATCGCGCAGACATAATTTAAAAATACATAAATAGCGAACGCGTTTGCTCCGGCCTCTCGGCTAAGGTTTATTAGCAGCTATCTCGGCTAAAAATACCGGTCGCGTCTGAGATCTATCGTTTTAAGACAGTAAATCTTCCAAAACTCTCATTAATAAACCCTCCCCGAATAAAAAGATGTTACCTGATCGCGCAGACATAATTTAAAAATACATAAATAGCGAACGCGTTTGCTCCGGCCTCTCGGCTAAGGTTTATTAGCAGCTATCTCGGCTAAAAATACCGGTCGCGTCTGAGATCTATCGTTTTAAGACAGTAAATCTTCCAAAACTCTCATTAATAAACCCTCCCCGAATAAAAAGATGTTACCTGATCGCGCAGACATAATTTAAAAATACATAAATAGCGAACGCGTTTGCTCCGGCCTCTCGGCTAAGGTTTATTAGCAGCTATCTCGGCTAAAAATACCTGTCGCGTCTGACATATATCATTTTAAGACAGTAAATCATCCAAAACTCTCATTAATAAACCCTCCCTGAATAAAAAGAAATTACAGATGTTACCTGATCGCGCAGACACAGCCATAGAGAAGGATGCAGGAACACTCTTTCTTTGTTTTGGGTCCGTGTTGAAAACACTGTTGTTTTAGCCAAAGATTTAGCTTGGTCCGGTTGTTGGTGCAGCCGCGAACAGCACAGCAGGTACCTGAACCCCGGTAGGACATTTCAGTAAACGTTCCGTTTAAACAAAAGCTGTGTTTGCTCCGATAAAATGAATGAAAATAACTTTCAAAAACACCCGCGATCCATACTCCGCCTATGGAATACAGGCACTTCCGGTGTCGGACAGGAAGTACAATGCACATTCGCTTCTACAGTGACACCCCCAAGAATACTGTGGATAGCAGATATGATATTTGTTGTTGTTGAAGTATTGGTTTCTTCAAAAATGGGCTCTTTAAAAAGTTATCTACAACAGGTAAGATGTTCGTTAATATTGCTGTAATATATTCAGCCTCTTCAGCCTGAAAAAGCCACCTCCAGAAAAAAACACAGCAAGTCTTACCAGAGGGGCTGAATCACTCAGCTCAGAATTATTTCAACAGCAGCAGTCAAACATCCGCGTCCCTCAGATGAACGCGCGTGTGAAGCAGAGCAGGAGCAGAGGCAGAGAGCAGAGAGAGCGTAGCTCCGGTGGGGTTATTACAGCTCCTGCTTCCACACGTGCGCAGATGGGCTCATGTTCCCATGGAGGTAAACAGAGTAGACGAATGTCCCCACAGCCAATTCTGTTCGGATCCAGTCAGAAAAACCTCCCCCCACGCTCACGAGGTACGATTATCTCCCCCACGCCACGAGGTCAACAAAGGACAGCAGAAAAATCAGCAAAGTCAAAAGTTCCCTGCTAATCTTGTTGAAACCATGAGAACCCACAGATCCAGGTGGGACAATCAAAAGGGGTCCAGTGAGAATCCAGTGAGTGAGAATCCAGTGAGAGTGGCAGAAGAAACACCGGGTCTTCGTGGGCGGTTCTCCGGCTTTAGGGCTCACCTGTCCGGCAGGGTAGCTCAGAATGGCCGATGGGGTGAAGCGTCCGAACCTGGTGTTGTGAGGTTAGTTCTCACTGTATTTAGTGTAACCGTAGTTCGGTCTCCAGACCACCAGGGGGAGCACTAGAGAGGACTTACGTATAGTTAACGAAGAAGACACAGTTGTTACCTCGTGTACTAGCTAAATAAAAGGAGTACGGCTCTGCGACCGAGACCAACGTTTCCTGTCTTTCCTCATATCATGACATGGTGTCAGAATTAAGGACTTATTAAGGACTTAAACGCCCACGGAGAGAACACAATGGCGAAGTTTGGACCTCCCGAGCCGTTTGATTTTGCCCAGCCGGCGGAGTGGCCGACCTGGCGGCAGAGGTTCTCCCGCTTCAGAGTCGCGTCGAAACTCGACAAAGAGAGCAGCGAGGTGCAGGTAAATTCGCTCCTGTACTCTATGGGGAGAGACGCCGAACCTGTTTACGGCTCTTTCGTGTTTCCTGCTGCAACGGAGGCTAGACCACATCCAGAGTATGACTTCGCCCTGGTGTTGCAGAAGTTTGACGAACATTTTGTTCCGAAAAGAAACGTCATCCATGACCGCGCTTGTTTCCACAAAAGAAGCCAGAGGGCGGGGGAGACCGTCGAAGCTTTCGTGCGGAGCTTATATGAGCTCGCGCAGCACTGCGAGTTCGGCGCGGGGAAAGACGAACAGATTCGGGACCGGATCGTCATTGGAATAATGGATAAGGAAGTTTCTCAGAGACTGCAACTTGAAGCGGACCTGACTCTAGAGAGAGCCATCCAGCTTGCACGTCAGAGTGAACAAGTGAAGCAACAAAGTGCGGAGCACGGTGAAACTACAGTGAATGAGGTGAGACAAAAACAGTTTAACAGCTCAAGGAGGAGCTATGAGAAACCACGGCAGAAACAAGCGCCAAAATACAGCGAGAATAGACAGAACTGCCAGAGATGTGATAGGATGCATGACAGAAAAGAAAATTGTCCAGCCCGTAATAAAAGATGCAGAAAGTGTAACAAAATGGGACATTTTGAGGCTGTGTGCAAAACCAAAATGGTAAAACAAGTCAGAGCTGAAGCTGTTGTAGATTCAGATGAGGATTCATTCTTTATTGGTGAACTGTTTCTTGGAGCAACAGCAAAGTCAAATGTCATCGAGGAGTCAGATTCAGACACCGACTGGGACATTGAGCTGCTGGTGAACGGTAGCCCAGTGAATTTTAAAATTGACACTGGTGCTGACACCACAGTTATGACAGATGCAACTTTCAATGATCTTCAGCAAAAACCAGAACTGCATAAGTCCAGATCAGTGTACAGTCCAGGTGGAAAGGTCAGATGCGTGGGTAGGTTCCTCGCTACCACCACACACAAGGGACAGAGATACAAGTACTGGATCACGGTTATTAAAGGACAATTTGTCAGTAACCTATTAGGCAGAGCAGTGGCAAAGCAAATGGGACTAATTAAACGAGTCAATGCTATCAGTGGTGACTATTTGTTATCCGGTGATGTGTTCGGGGAAATAGGTCTACTGAACTGCGCGCCTGTTAAAATTGAGCTGAATGATGAGGCAATTCCATACAGCGTCAATACACCACGCCGAGTCCCTTTTCCCCTCCTTCCAAAAGTAGAGAAAGAACTAGGGATGCACCGATCCACATTTCTCACTTCCGATCCGATACCAATACTTAAGAACTGGGTATCGACCGATACCGATACTTTTCCGATCCGATACTGTTCAGGTATGTGAATCTGTATAATGAAATATTTGTACTGAGACTATAAAGTTATGTGTATTTTGGAATGTTTTCTATACTATAAAGACTATACTGTTAAAGTTTGTGAGTTTCCTGTTGTGAGTGTCTTCATTGGTTTTAACTCACATAATGTTAAGACGGCAGTCACAGAATATGATGGAACACAAGTGCTCTTTGAAGCTGGATCGGAAATATCGGCAGGTTGGATCCGATATCCGATACTTAAATTATGCTGGTATCGGATACCGATACCGATACTGGATCGGATCTGCCCCATCCCTAGAAAGAACTAAAGCGGATGCTAAACCTCGGGATCATTGAGGAGGTCACTGAACCAACAGATTGGTGTGCCCCAATGGTGCCCGCTCCAAAGCGTAATAAGGAGGAAGTCAGAGTGTGTGTCGATTTAAAGCGATTGAACAAGGGTGTTAAGCGCGAACGCTATATTTTACCTACATTAGATGACATAACACCTAAACTGGCAGGAGCCAAGATTTTCTCCACTCTAGACGCCTCTAGTGGGTTTTGGCAAATTCCTTTGGACCCCAGCTGCCAAAGACTGACCACATTTATCACCCCCATGGGCAGATTTTGCTTCAAACGTCTACCTTTTGGGATAACATCCGCCCCTGAGATTTTCCAGCGACTTATGAGTGATCTGCTGAGGGACCTAGAAGGAACCGTCGTCGTGATGGACGATATCCTGGTTTTCGGGTCTACTAAGGAGCAACATGACCGCCGACTCGATGTTGTTTTACAGACGATCAGGTCATCAGGCCTTAAGTTGAACAGGGCCAAGTGTCACTTTGGGAAGACTGAACTGCAGTTTTTTGGACACATCATTGGTGCTGATGGTGTAAAGCCTGATGAAAGCAAAGTGGACGCTGTTGCTAAGATGCCACGTCCGTCCAATGTGGAGCAGCTGAGACAGGTGCTTGGGCTGGTGAACTACGTAGGGAAATTCCTGCCAGGCCTGTCCACAGTGCTGCATCCGCTGACTGATCTGCTTAAGAAAGAGACTGCATGGGTTTGGGATGAACCCCAGGAGCGAGCATTCAACATGGCTAAAACAATGCTCATAGCTGCGCCAGCCCTTTGCTACTACGACGTCAACAGGCCAACAGTGGTCAGCGCCGACGCCAGTAGTTACGGCCTTGGTGCTGCTTTGTTACAAGACCATGAGGGGGAGCTGCGTCCTGTTGCCTTTTGCTCGCGCACACTTACTAGTGCTGAGAAGAGGTATGCTCAGATCGAGAAGGAGTGTCTGGCGTCAGTCTGGGCCTGTGAACGGTTTGCTCGATACATCCAAGGGATGGGACATGTCCGGTTGCAAACAGATCATAAGCCACTGGTACCACTGATCAACTCTTATGATCTTGACAAAACGCCACTAAGATGCCAGAGACTACTTATGCGTCTTATGAGGTTCAATGTCACCGCAGAACATGTTCCCGGCAAACAGCTCATAGTCGCCGACACACTTTCCAGACATCCGTTGAAAGACTGTCATGTTCCAGAAACTGAAACACAAGTAAAGGCTTATGTCAACACTATGGTGGCTAGCAAGCCAATCAGGTCATCAAAGCTGGAAGAACTCCGCCAGACTACACAAATTGATGCTGAGCTTCAAAAAGTAATCCTGTTCATCAGAAATGGGTGGCCTAGGAACATGTCAAAGAGCTCATTGTTGCATGGATACTATGCAGCCAGAAGTCACCTATCAGAGTTGGATGGGCTGGTCCTTTATCATGACCGCATCGTAGTTCCGACTGCACTCCGAGCTGGTGTTGTAGACCAACTACACGAAGGCCACCAGGGCCTCACCAAGTGTCGTGAGCGAGCTAAGTTGACAGTGTGGTGGCCGAAGATTGGAGCACAGATCACAAACAAAGTGAAGTCCTGTGATTTTTGCAGAGAGCATAAACCTACACAGAGACACGAACCACTAGTGACAACTCCTCTGCCCGGCGGTCCATGGCAGAGAATTGCAGTGGACCTGTTTGTGCTCGAAGGAAAGACGTATCTAGTTGCAGTGGACTATTTTTCAAGGGACATCGAAATCGCTTCCCTGACCTCCGCTTCCAGCGCTCAAGTTATCAACAAACTCAAACACATGTTTGTGAGGTGGGGCATCCCGCTGGAACTTGTCAGTGACAATGGGACACAGTTTACGTCGACAGAGTTCCAAGAATTCAAGCAAAGGTATGGGTTCACTCATGTAACCTCAAGCCCCCATTACCCACAATCTAATGGAGCGGCAGAAAGAGCTGTTCAGACTGCCAAGTATATCCTTAAGCAGCCTGACCCCTGCTTAGCCCTTATGAGTTACCGCTCCACACCATTGGCTGCAACAGGTTCAAGTCCAGCACAACTTATGACTGGTCGACAGATCCGCACCACTGTTCCTGTCCTGGAAAAGACTTTGATGCCAAAGCCTGTCGACCCAGACCTAGTCTACGAGAAGGATGCCAAGGCTAAAGATTCTTACAGATTCTTCCACGACCGCAGGTATTCAGCTCGCCCTCTTCCAGAACTTCTCCCGGGCCAAAATGTGCGAGTGAAACTGGATGGGGAAAAAGGATGGACTACGCCTGCCAAAGTTATCGGCAAGTCCAAGGAGCCAAGATCCTACCTCGTGGAAATGGCCAACGGGAACGTGACCCGTCGCAACAGACGGCATCTTCAGGAGGCTCCTGGGACTGATGCTCCAACAGCACAACCTGTGACTGAGTCTGCAGTGCTGCAGCAGGACTGCAGATCCCCAGCTACAGATGTGGCCATCCCATCGGAACCACCATCAAATCAGCCAGTAGCGAGCCCTTCCTTAAGACATTCCTTCCCACCATCTACTCCTGCGAGAACAACTTCCAGGGGTCGAGAAATAAAACTGCCTCTGAGATTCAGAGACTGATAAAGTTCAAAAGGGCAGAATAATCCCTATCAGGACTGAGGGCAGTCTACCCCTGTGATGTCCTGTAGAGTTCAGTGTTAAAATTGATAAGACTAAAAAAAAAAAAAAAAGAGAAAAGAGAAGTTGGAAAGTTGTTTTGAATTGTTTTGAGTTGTTTTGAAAACATCCTAGTTTAATGGTTTAGAAAAGTCCTTGTTGAAAAGAGTTGTGACAACTAAAGATAACGTTCAATGAAGTAATTAATTAAATTAGAAATGTTGGATTTAAGTATAATTTTAGATACTGAACTAGCTTGCAGATGTTTTGGGTTTTGCAATGCTTAGCTTCAAAAGAGGGGAGATGTTGTGAGGTTAGTTCTCACTGTATTTAGTGTAACCGTAGTTCGGTCTCCAGACCACCAGGGGGAGCACTAGAGAGGACTTACGTATAGTTAACGAAGAAGACACAGTTGTTACCTCGTGTACTAGCTAAATAAAACGAGTACGGCTCTGCGACCGAGACCAACGTTTCCTGTCTTTCCTCATATCATGACACCTGGTCCGACAGAATTTTTATTGAACGGTCCCGTCCGGCTCTCTGAGCCACTGAACACCGAATTCAGATGAAAAATGGACCAGCTTTGGTCCAATTTGAAAAAACGGGTCAGTTAGATGGTAAGGACTCACGCCAAAATTACACTACTTGCGGTCCGCTCCGCAGGTCGCAGCTGAGCGTCTCAAACTCCAATTTCCACTTCCTCCGCTCAGCTCAGGTCCGCCTGCATGCGCCGCTCCTAGACGCATGCGCGGGATTTGCGGGATCGCGCGATAAATCAAGTGATAAATAAGTAAGTCAGAACAAAACAATTCATTCGGTGGAAGAAGGAGAACAACAGTAGAGACTGCTGCCTTGATCTTCTCTCGTAAATGAGCGACAGGACATGGTTTGAGCAACAGGAAGTGATGTATTACATTTCAGAATAAAATACTTTATTTATTTATTTATTTATTGTATTGCGTTTGTAGGCGTAGTCATAAATGATAGTTTGACAGCATTTTTGTACAAATAAATCCGTATAGAGCTAGGATTAGTCCGCCCGTGGTGATTTTATTTTGTAAATACGGAAGTTGTGCTCGTTCCTTTTCCTGTTGGTGCCTCCGCACAGCTCCGGCGTCCGGCAGAAATAGAAAAATTTCTAATTTTGACGGACTGCCGTCCGCTCTCCGCAGCTCGCTGCCGCCGTGCGGAGCCAGTGTAAATTCTGTCATTGATTATAATGGGTGCGTATTTGCTGCGGAGGTCGGACCGGAGCGGGGCGGAGCCGTGACGCGTGTGGTGTAATTTTGGCGTTAGAGAGACCAGAGGTGCGGCCGCTCTTGATGCTCGCCGGAGACCAGAGGTGTGTATAAGTTGTTCTCTGCAGCATCACCCACTCAGAATGTCTCATTAGAGGCAGAGTGTTCATTTAGGACAAAAAAACAACAAGAATCATGTAGGCAGCACGGTGGAGCAGTTGTAGAGCTGCCATCTCTCAGCAAGAAGGTTGCTGGTTCAAATCCCGGCCAAGGACCTTTCTGGGTGGAGTTTGCATGTTCTCTCTATGCATGCGTGGGATTTTTCTGGATACTCCGGTTTCCTCCCACAGTCCAAAATCATGCATGGTAGACTGACTGGTGACTCTAAATTGTCCCTAGGTTTGAGTGAGAGAGTGAATGGTTGTTTGTCTAGTTTGTCTCCATGTGTCCCTGTGATGGACTGGAGACCTGTCCAGGGTGTTCCCTGCCTCTCGCACAGCAATGGCTGGACATGGGCATCAGTGATCCCCACTACCTGAAAAGGAAGAAGGGGGTAAAAATAATGGATGAATGGATGGATGTTTAATGTAAAAATAAAATCTATTCTTGACCTTGGCTCTTTGCTTGGTTGCTTTTGTCAGTTTGTTTGTCTTCATATTCTGTGCAGTTCCTTCTCCTCGTCTCCAATCATTATATATTGTTTTCACCTATGTAAAGTACACATTTTGTCTAGATTTGTTTGGAAAATCTAAAGTTTAAAAAAGCAATTTTTAACTTTGGGAGATGTCTATTTAAATACTTGCTGAGAGACCATACGTCAGCCTCCAACTCGGTCAGCTGAAGAGTTTCAGAACACTTCTCAAGATCATCACCACAACTGTGGGCGACCTTGAATGAACTGCTGACCAATTGGCCCTAAATTGGCTTTTGCACCTAAATCTGCCCCCATTTTGTGGTTCTACTCTGGTCCAATCAACCTTTTCTAAAGTCATTTAGAAAGATGGAATAACAGTTGGCCACACTGCCTCAATCCAATAAAGCGCCTAAAATCTTTTTCTCCTGGGGATAAGAAAAGCAATGTTTAGTCAGGCTCTGACAGATTAAACTGATGCAAATTGATAAACAGATGCTCACAGTTAATCTGATCCTTCCTCAAACTTATGTATGTGAGGCTCTAGCAGAATTATTAGCATTCTTCTGATCTAATTTCCAAAGTGAAAAACTTCAAATTACATTTAGTTCAAACTATCCAAATTCTTGCATGTGTAACATCTAAAACTGAAAATTTAATCTCACACATCCTATCCAAAAGATTATTTAGTTTTAGATAAATTTATAATCAGTCTTCTTTTAGATCATAAAGCAGTAAACATAACATTTGGATTAGATTTAGATAGTTCAGAGTAATTACTGAATGCTAAAACTCAACATTAATCGGTTAACTTTATTTTTGGTGTGTTTTTTATTGTTTGTTGATTATACAATAATTAATTAAAACTTTTCAATAACATTTACAAAAAGGCTAACTTGGTTTATTTTGTTTAAAACAGGTCTCTCTTGTAAATGAGTCCTTGTGATTCAATGAGACTAACCCGAATAAATAAAGGTTCAATGAATTAAGGAATTAATAAAACTTAATTGGTAATATTTATAATAAAAGCTCCATGAGATTATATGATTCAGCCCTCAGCTGTTGATATTCGATAAACAATAATGTTTAATTATATATTATATATTATATGTTTAATTATAATAATCTCTTTTTATGATTTCCAAAATGATACAGTTCAATTGGTTATTGATTAATATTGGAGCCAAAGGGAAGCCTACAGGAAGAGATGAAAAGAGAACAGAGCCTGAAATGGAACCTTGAGGTATCTCACTAGGGGACACAATTAAATATTTCCTTAACAGGACAGATTAATTTTTATTTTTAGACAAGAACACTAGGGCAGCACGGTTGCACAGTTGGTAGACTTGCTGCTTCTCAATGAGCAGGTCACCCTGATTCAAATCACGGCCAGGGCTCTTTCTGGGTGGAGTTTGCATGTTCTCTCCGTGCATGCATGTTTTTTTTCCAGGTACTCCGTTTTCCTCCCACAGACCAAAAACATGCCCTAGGTGTGGGTGAGAGAGTGAATGGTTGTTTTGTCTCTATGTGTCCCTGTGATGGACTGGAGACTTGTCTAGGGGGAACCCCGCCTCTTGCACAGTGATAGCTGGACATGGGCACCAGTGACCCCTGCAACCCAAAAAGGAAGAAGCGGGTAAAGATACCATATTTTCCGCCGTAAACGTCGCACTGCTGTATAAGTTGCATCAGTCCAATTATGTTCAATAAAGTGGAAAAATCCATAAATATGTCGCACCGCCGTATAAGTCGCATCTATTATGCGCCACCGCTGATGCGTCGTGTATGTTATGCATCACCGCTGACAACCCGGAAATGTGAGTCGGTGTTTTGCCAAAAATGGATTGGCTGCCAAATGGCGGCCACAGGAGCGTGCACGGAAGGAGTTTAACAAGATTAACACTTAAAAACAATTATTTGTTTGCTGAAAATTATAGCAAAGATGTGTCTCAGTTGAACTTTTACTTAATAAATGCACGTAATGGTCAAAATACCATTGAGCAGTCTACTGCTTATAAGTTATAAGAAAAGTTGTATTTACATACAACATACTGTTGCAGGTACCGTATTTTCTGGCCTATAAGTCGCAGGTTTTTTAAACCAATTTTCATGTCCTGCAACTTATGGGGCTAAGCGACATATTTATGGGGTTTTTCCCATATGTTTAGACCAATTTTTGGCTGAGATATGACAGTTTCCATTCATTCTGTTGACAACTTCCGGGGGCGAACGCAGGCACACCTCGCTGCCGCTGCTCCTCATACTTTTTTCTTGTTTTTGTTTTATTCAGTACTTTCTGCTGTTTTTTCACCGACCCTTGCCTGGGCATTTCTACTCATCAACAAACATGGATTTTACTTGGATTTACCTGCTGCCTGCTCTCTTTTGGACTCTGCTGCTTCTCATCCACCACCACCCAGCGTCTGGCCTCCTCCATTATTCAGCCGTCGAGCTCCTTTGTCTTCTTACCGGCGGTCCCCTCTGTGCTACCTCTTCAGGAAATTGCCTTCCATCCTCGTCGGAGATACATCCACCGGGGCTCGCGCTGTCGACTCAACACTGACAAGACTCATCCCATAACCTCCATCTGGTCTGACTCTCGCCATTCTTCACGCCGCAATGCTCGGACCGCTAACAGCAGCATGTTAGCCAACCTAACTCGGTCGGCTAACGCTCCAGTCACTACTTCCGCCTCCTCCGTAAAGTTTGGACTTCTGAACGTTCGCTCCCTCACGGGCAAAGGTCAGCTTATTCACGATCTAATATCCGACCAAAAACTGGATTTCATCTGTTTAACAGAAACGTGGCAACAACGAAACAACTTTTTTCATCTGAATGAGTCTACCCCACCGGGGTTTGTTTACACCGCCAAGGCCCGCGCCTCAGGAAGAGGCGGAGGTCTCGCGATAATTCACTGCGAGAACTGGAAGGTCACTCCGGTTCACACACCCCCTCCTCCTCCTTTGAACAAACTGTGTGCCTGCTCGCTGGCCCAACACCCACCGTAGTGGCCACTATCTACTGCCCACCAAAAGTGAACAGCTCCTTCATGAATGACTTTGCTGGTCTAATGGCTCATCTAACAGCTCTTTCACCCAATCTTATTGTGCTGGGCGATTTCAACATTCATTTGGATGAAGAAAACAACCCCCTCTCCAGAGACTTCACATCTTGCCTGGACAGCTGCGGCTTTCAACAATTCATCAACTTTCCAACACACAAGATGGGCCACACTTTGGATTTACTCTGCTGCACCGGACTTTCTCCTCTTAATTGTTCTTCTGATGAACTTCCTTTTACTGATCACCTGATGATTTCATTCAATGTTAATCTTAAATTTTCCTCAGTTAAACCCCAATGCACTATTTCCTTCCGTAATATCAAGAATATCAACCATGACACTCTTTTATCTCATATTAATAATACCCTCTCCACTTTCAACTCCTCCAACCCAGATGATCTTGTCACATTATACAACACCAGCCTCACCAACATCCTTAACTCTGTTGCTCCTCTGAAAACTCGGACCGTTTCCTTCTCCAACTCTGCACCCTGGTTCACTCCAGAACTCCGCTACCTGAAAACCAAAGGTCGGCGGCTAGAGCGTCTCTATAAAAAATCCGGTCTCACAATTCACAAGGAACTTTATGCAAACCACCTCATCCATTACAAGAACAGTATTTCTCAAGCCAAATCCAGCTACAGGTACTTCTCAGACATCATCAGTTCTAATGTTGGTAATTCAAAGACAATGGCCCTCATTCACGAAAATGTTCGTATTTTTATCCTAAATTTCTCCTACTTTTGTTCGTACGAAGCGTTCGTACGAACATGCCACGTCAGATTCAACAAAGTCTTCTATCCTGAGGAAACGTGTGTAAATGGCTGCGTAAATTTAATGAATCCCACCTGTCCTAAACAGCTGCGCGTGCACGCGTAGAGGTCATTTACATAATTCCCACCCCTCAAAACACCATATAAGGCCACGCTTCCTGCCTTCTGACAGCAGGAAGTGTCCATTCATTCAAACTCAAGAAGTAAAAGGAGGAACTTCACGCGTTCGGAGATCTGCTCTCATCGTCGCGCTGTGGCGCACCGCCACCCCGCCACCCCCCCCGCAGGTGTCGGATGGTCAAATATTTTTAATGTTAGTGTAAACAACTGTGTAGTTTCACTTATTCAGAAGAGCCGTGGCGCACCGCTGCCCCCCACCCCCCCGCAAGTGTCGGATGGTCAAATATCTCTAATTTTAGTGTACTGTGTTACATTATAGTTTCACTTATTCAGAAGAGCGCACCGCTACCCCCCCACCCCCCCGCAAGTGTCGGATGTGTTTTTGAACAGAAGCATTTTAAGATGTCTCGAAACTACAGTTAACTTCATATTAATATTGTAGTGTGTTCCGTGGGTCGTCCAGTATCAGAAATCAAGAATAAATGGTTTGATCTGAAAATGGCTTCAAACAAACGTCTCGCCGCAGCACGGACAGGAGGTGGTCAGTCTGCGAGATGGTGGACAATACTGTAAATGCCACGCTGCAAGACGCGTGCCAACATGTTTTGCAGCACAAATGTGTCATGCGCGCACCTCCTGGTCATCGCGCAACCACATTCTGCAGGTTATATTTCGAATCAGATAATAATCTATTGCTCCGATGGTGTTTGCACAGCAGTCCAGCAATAGCATGAAAATCAGTCTTAATAATTGTTCTGCGGCGGTGTATGGGGATTTTATGTACCTGGGTGTTAATATGAGGAGCGGCTTTGATGACCAAGGGGAGCGCACGACTCACTGAAGCCTGCGCGACACACCAAACAAATTAAACTTAAAATTATAATTCTAATTCAAACAGAATAACCTATTGTCAAGAATAATTATGGTGCGTGATTTTTTTAAACCCAAAATATTTTCTAAATAACGAAATATGAAGTTATTCGTGGAGAAGATCCGTCTGGATGACAGCAGACTGACGCTCCTAAATTATACGACAGGTCCGGACCACTCGTAAATTTTGTTCGTATCTGAAAAAAATCGTAGGATACGAAAACATTGTTGAATGCCGCAAATGATCCTAAATCACTCGTACGCACAGTTTAAGAACAAATCTGTGCGTACGAACGGTTCGTGAATGAGGGCCATTGTTCTCTCTCCTTCACCGTTCTGTCTCATCTCCTAACTCTCTACCCTCTCACATGGTTTCCACAGAATTTTGCAACTCCCTGATGTCATATTTCAATGAAAAGATTATTTCAATTCATAAACACCTTGGACCAAATACTGCCCCCAGCATCCTTGTTGAACTCCCCCCTCCCTCCCTCCCTTTCTCTGTCTTCTCCCTCCCCTCTGCTGATGACATTGCTGACATTATCAGCAAGTCCAAGTCCTCATCCTGTCAACTTGACCCATTTCCCACAGTTCTTGTTAAATCCTGTCTCCCGTCTCTGCTCCCTATCATCACTAATATCATCCACTCCTCCCTAACCTCTGGCATTGTTCCCACAGCCTTCAAATCTGCTGCCATCACCCCCATCATCAAGAAACCAGGTCTTGACTTTACCAACTTCAGTAATCTTCGTCCGATCTCCAATCTGCCCTTCATCTCCAAGATTCTTGAAAAAACTGTTGCTAGTCAACTTCACTCACACCTGTCCAACAACAACATTTATGAAGAGTTTCAATCTGGTTTTCGCCCCCACCATAGCACCAAAACAGCTCTAGTAAAAATTACTAACGACCTTATTTTTGCTGCTGACTCTGGTCTTCTGTCTATCCTCATTTTTCTTGATCTAAGTTCTGCCTTCAACACCATCTGTCATTCTATCCTCCTCAACAGACTAACCTCTATTGGCATCTCAGGTACCCCATTAGACTGGTTCAACTCCTATCTCTCTGACCGCACTCAATTCATTCAGCTTAAAGCTGCACTGACATGATGTTTTAACTAAATCATTTTGCACTACATATATATATAATATCATTGAACTAGGTTCGTTTTTGCTAAATAAATTTTAAATATATTAAAATTTCATTGCAAGTTATGGTAATTTTGTCGCTGGGACACGCTCACAGAAATCCGAGAACTTCCACGATAAGTCACGTCATTCATCTCCTTACGTCACGTGCTGCTCGTTGCGCACCTTGTAAACAACATGGCGGCCGATACAGAACCAGACGAATTTAGCAATCTGAGTGAAGAATTGAGCGATTTTTAGTCAGTTTGGGAAGCCAAAGTTATTTCAGGGGGTTAAACAATAAACAGCATGTTCTAATTTATGTCTGCAGCTGTATTTAATGAAGCATTACCAACGAGGAAGCAGCTAGGTGGCAAGCCGCGACTTTACTTGACTTGTGAGGACCGAGGAGACGTGACCAGTTCACGTCGTCCACAGAGCACTGATTGGTACTGCTTTAATTAATCTATCTATCTAATAATTATTCAACATTACTTATAGTTTAAAAAAGATGAGTCCCTTTGAAGCATCTGTTTTATTTTTTATGTTTATTCTAACGTTATGTGCAAGTTTCACTGCACTGAATCTTTACATCAAAAACGAAATTTCACTCAAATTCTGTCTAAATAACATCACTACATTTTCATTTCTGGATCATCATGGTGTGCAGTGGTTTCAGCTGTAATAATCAAAATAAAACAATATTTGATATTCACCCTATTATAAGTGTAATCATAAATATTTGCTAATTTAAGCTTGTTCGACCTTTTCATCCTGGAGACAGAACCGGTCCGACCCGGAGGCCTGCACTCGCAGAAGCAGATTAAAAAACAAACAAATAAATAAAAAAATCTATAATGCTCCATTATTTGATTCATTAATTTATAGAATTTATAAAATGTTTGCTAACATTGATAGAGAGAGCGAGAGAAACTGAAAATATCTAAATCCATTCAGCCACAGTTTTTTTTTTTGCATATTTAGATAATGTTATCAAGTTTTTTGTGAAAATTTCTGCTACTTTGAGCAGCCACCCTGCTTGTGAGTGCTTGTCTTTGAAGTTGCCATCCTTCTTTGTGGTTCCTGCAGTGAACGGTGCTGAGCTATGATGACCAGTCTGAAGAGTGGACCGCTACGCTTGCAGCCAGCCAGAGCACGCTGGTGTAGAGATGGGAAAACGCTGCAGCTGAGCAGGTGACATTATGTCAGACAACATCCATCCATCCATCATGGTTACATCCATCCACCCACCCATGCATCCATCCACCCATCCATGCATCCACACCCACCCATCCATCATCCATCCACCCATCCATGCATACATCCATGCATCCATCCATCCACCCATCCATCCATCCATTCATCCATCTATTCACCATCTATTCCAATTTTTATAAAGCTCATTTCAATTCCTATCACTTACTTTTGGTTCTTCTTTTTCAGATACTTTTCAGCTTTTTGGGGGCCTAGATTTATCTTTTTGTCTGGACCCTCTAGTCCCGAACAGAACCATTCTTGTCCCAGAGGTGTTCGGAACCGTTAAGATCTCGTCTCTCATCCTTACCGTCGCATAGACGCCGGGAACTCATCATGGCTCCTTCCGGCGGTGGAATAACCTGAACCAAATAAACCAGCTGCAAGGGCAGGGCAGAACTTGGACTTTTTTTCTTTGCTTAAATTTTTTTTGTTTAAATAATGAAATGAAATCAAATGTATTAGCAAATTTATTATCACAAACTACTTTTACTAATACAGTCAACATGACGTCATAATACAATCATACGTTTTTTTAATTGTTGTTTGCTATTCTTAGAACAACATCCAGACAGCATGTCTGAAAGCTATACCACTGGGTAACGCATCTGAAATCTTCACCTTTCGACGAATTCCTTCAATCACCTCTGGTCATTGGCAATTTGTACAGATACACCTGGAAAAATAAAAATGTTTTAGTTGATTTTGGACAGAGTCATATATTTCTGAATTTATGTTTTTATTAATAAATTTAAAATAGAAAAAACATGTATGCATGGATGGGTGGATGGATGATGGGTGGGTGTGGATGCATGGATGTATGCATGGATGGGTGGATGTTTTTATTTATTTATTCAACACCACAAACTGTATGTCACACAAACACTGAGAATTAAATTGAACACTATTAAAACACGTTAACTGAACTGTTTACTGCGTTAATGAACTGGACTCTTGCTGTGTTTTCATCTGGACCCAATCAGAACCGGTCCGCCTGAACGACAGCTTCCACCTTCCACCTGGCAGAAAAAATAAATAAATAAAATAAAAACTCTGTTGTTGTGTGATCAAAGTAAACACAGGCAAACATTATATTAAGAACGTTGATTTACCTGCTGTGTTTATCACGGACTAAAGTCCGACATATATATATATATATATAT
>JBBPBX010078548.1:0-15000 GCA_038048925.1 Garcialebias charrua
TTTTGTTGTTGGATGTAACTGGGACCTTGTGTACATAATCTTGTTTCATCACATGTACCACATGCGGTGCAAATGACAATAAAGATGATTAGACTCTGATTAAAGTTGTACACCTCTTGGACTAGCTGAAAACATGTAAAAATATGTGGCAGGATGTCCCTACGGACATTGAACGCACCACATGAGTGCGGGATGTGATTGGGTCCAAGGCTGGCTTCCGGTATAAAAAGGGCCAGGCTTCAGTGGTTGACTTCACGTCATCCGCCTTCCGGTTCAGACCCTGGCGTCTGCTGGCTGGGTCGCGCCAGCGTAACTGAATGTGCGCTTTAAGGTCGCCGTGATCTACTGTTCCACGACCAAATGTACAAGCCTCCTGCTTCCCTCTACTGTTGAGGTGGAGCTCGTGGTGAGTAAAGCGCTAGTTCGTCTTTCTGTTTTATGTTCAGCTTTTAATTCTAATCTTTGTTTATTAGCTGCTGCTGTTTGTCCTTCACCGTTTTGTTCACCTGCTGTTCGAGCTGTCCACTGGCTGTCGTCTTGCTGTCCTGGCTGCTGATTTGATGCCCACTGTTCTGGTCAGCTTAAGGCTGGCTGCATCACCCGTCCTGTCTGGCTGATCGGGGCCGACTGGGGTTCAGCCCGGACTGGGGTTCAAATGACAATATTCTGACTGTGATTCTGATAAAAGTTGCAGGACTAGCTGAAAACATGTAAAAATATGAAAAAGTTACAAAACAATTCTCAGTTTTCACCAAATGCACGTCACTTCTATTTTCATCTTACCTGCATCACTGCAGTTTGACCGTGATGACGTAACGACGCTCTTTGGGGAAGGGTAGGGGCTGTCTGCTCACTCCGCTTTGAGGTGAAAAATGAAACATAAGAGCAAATTTAGCACAAAAATCACGGTGAAAACATTAAAACCTCTCTTTATGTTACAATACAGCGTTCACAGCTTGTCACGCTGCAGTGGTCAAGTTAAATGTTAACGCTTCTTCTTCTTTCGGCTTTTCCCTTTTCAGGGGTCGCCACAGCGAGTCATCCTCCTCCACCTCACTCTGTCCTCTGAATCCTCTGTCCTCACTCCAACTACCTTCATGTCCTCGCTAACTGCATCCATATATCTCCTCTTTGTCTTTTTCCTGCAGCTTCATGTCTAACATCCTTCTACTAATATACCCACTGTCCCTCCTCTGGACATGTCCAAACCATTGTCCCTCCTCTGGACATGTCCAAACCACTGTCCCTCCTCTGGACATGTCCAAACCACTGTCTCTCTGACTGTCCACCTGCTGAGTGTCTCTCTGACTGTCCTCCTGCCGAGTGTCTCTCTGACTGTCCACCTGCTGAATGTCTCTCTGACTGTCCACCTGCTGAGTGTCTCTCTGACTGTCCTCCTGCTGAGTGTC
This sequence comes from Garcialebias charrua, assembly GCA_038048925.1. NCBI lineage: Eukaryota > Metazoa > Chordata > Actinopteri > Cyprinodontiformes > Rivulidae > Garcialebias > Garcialebias charrua. Next base: position 1,410 of record JBBPBX010078548.1, read on the forward strand.
TCTCTGACTGTCCTCCTGCTGAGTATCTCTCTGACTGTTCACCTGCTGAATGTCTCTCTGACTGTCCACCTGCTGAATGTCTCTCTAACTGTCCACCTGCTGAGTGTCTCTCTGACTGTCCACCTACTGAATGTCTCTCTGACTGTCCTCCTGCTGAATGTCTCTCTGACTGTCCACCTGCTGAGTGTCTCTCTGACTGTCCACCTGCTGAATGTCTCTCTGACTGTCCTCCTGCTGAGTGTCTCTCTGACTGTCTACCTGCTGAATGTCTCTCTGACTGTCCACCTGCTGAGTGTCTCTCTGACTGTCCTCCTGCCGAGTGTCTCTCTGACTGTCTACCTGCTGAATGTCTCTCTGACCGTCTACCTGCTGAATGTCTCTCTGACTGTCCACCTGTTGAGTGTCTCTCTGACTGTCTACCTGCTGAGTGTCTCTCTGACTGTCCACCTGCTGAGTGTCTCTCTAACTGTCCACCTGCTGAATGTCTCTCTGACTGTTCACCTGCTGAATGTCTCTCTGACTGTCCTCCTGCTGAGTGTCTCTTTGACTGTCTACCTGCTGAATGTCTCTCTGACTGTCCACCTGCTGAGTGTCTCTCTGACTGTCCTCCTGCTGAGTGTCTCTCTGACTGTCTACCTGCTGAATGTCTCTCTGACTGTCTACCTGCTGAATGTCTCTCTGACTGTCCAGATGGACATAGACATGTAAATATAACATGTTCAACTGAAATTGTGTGTTTGTGTGTGTGACTGTTTTATGGTTTTTAAGGACAGTGTTTTATCAGGACTGTAATGAACTGCCATCTGATTGATTGTCTGATTGTTTATAGCGTATGACTAGCCTGGCCCTCGCCATACCTGCACAGCTCCGCTCAATTCTATTTCCCTTCACTGCTGGGTCTGGGATTTGTCCCATAGACAACGATTCCTCCGGTCGATTTTTGACCGGACCAATCAGAGAACAGAAGGCGGATTGGCAGATTAACAGACCAATCAGAGAACAGAAGGCGGAGTTTTGAACGACGTCGACTGACGTCGTCAGTTAAAATGGCTGCCACCACGAAGGAATTTTCCAGAAAACAAGGTAAAAAACTATTATTTCTTTCCTGAGAAAAACTATATTTCTTAGCTGACGTTTTATCAGAAGTGTTTCTGAGCTTAACAGTTCCTAAATCAATTCACGAAATGGTCAAATCTGCTGGATTTAAATAGTTTCGGTTTCACATTTTCCAAACAGCCTCAGGGTGCGCTACGAAAATAAATGATAAAAAATCGAATTTTATCTCAAATGTTTCATCAAGGCCAACAGTCAGTAAATTAGAGCCATATAATTACACACTGGTAGCAGAAAAAATATCCACCAAGTGGTTTCTGAGCTTTTTATCTGAATAGCCTGGACCTTGCCAGGCTAAGCTAACAAAACTACGCCTTCTGTTCTCTGATTGGTCCGGTCAAAAATAGACCGGAGAAATCGTTTTCAATGGGAGGAATGCCAGACCCTAGTACGAAGCAAAGTGAAGGACAGGGTTTGGTTTTAACCAGACTAGCGTATGACTGTCCTAACAAACAACTGTCCATAAAAAAACCACAATACACTCCCATACACACACAATTGAACAATAAGGTTGATGAATCCACACGTAGCAAGTATATCTGTTTAGGAACACAAGAACTAAAATGTACCTTGGTACTCGTGTTTAATGGAAGTTGATCGCTCTTCTGGCTACCTGCGATCTCCTGACTCTGGACGTGTTCACGTCATCTGGAACAGATCATTTATACTTATATTTAGAGGAAATTCTACATTTTGATGATAGCTGCTGTCACATGTAAACCAATAAACATTACATGATTGTTTTTGGCCAAAGTATCCATCTCACATAAAGGAAAGATGGATGGACATAGTATTTACAAAACTCCTCTCATGATGGGTGGACTAAGATGAAATTAAAATTAGCTGAATGAAAGAAAACTATAAATTTAAAAACTGTGACTAATAATATTGAAGTTGTAGTGATACACCTAGCCTCTGATATTTCTGTCTTGACCTTCAAGTACACCTCTCTACACCTCTCTGAATCACTCAGTGTTACACTTGCTTGAACCTCAAGGAGACAGATGGACACTTATATATTTTAACAATTATTATGAATTAATGGACACTAATTAATCAGATTGAACTTTCTCTTTAATGTGTGTTAATTCAGAATTGATCAAACAGTATTTTTGTCATTTCAATGATGATTTTACTAAGCTGGTATATTTTAAATATGACAAAGTTAAGAGAACATCTCAGAATGATCATGTTTTGAACTGTCTGCTCTATGCAGAATGTGTCTAAAGTTGAATGAACAATTCTTCGTATTTGTTTGAACTGTTTTTGTTTCAAAGGAGAAGTTCTAGACATAACTTAATCTTCGGTCTCCCGTCCGTTCTAAAAACAATTCATCTGTGCCTAAACAGAGAGTGCTCTGTTTTCACACCTGCCTTTTGTTTTGTCTCCGTGCTGGGACTCAGTTCTCAGCACTCACTGGGTTTTAGAGTTCTGAGGGAGAAGGGAAGACGCACGGACGTTTTTCTCCAAGCTGATGTACGTTCCGGCCAGGCACCAAAGGCCCACGTCTTCAGCAAAGGTTCAAACAGCACGTCAGCTGTGAACCCCTTCGAGTGTCACGCGGTGACACTCTTTCTGAAGTTATCTTGAACAAAACCAGAACCAGGCATCACTCTGGGAGGCCGACGCAGACTTCACGAGACCGTGGCAAGATGAAAGTGGTCGCCTGTAAAACGCAGCAGCCTGCGCGTCTGGCTTGACTAATTTACCGGAGTTGAGACAGGATCATCTTCACGAAGGTAAAAGTGTTTCATCACGGGACGGACGTCCAGCCGAAACCGAGCAGAGGGTGCTATCACTGGTTAAACATCTCAAGATAAGATTCAACCATTTCATTTCAATCTTTTATCTTTCCTCCTTAAACTCCTCCTTATGTTTATTTTCATCATGGTAAACTTTAAGTAATGTGCCAACAGAAAGGTCCAACTGTCTGTTTGTTTTAATTTGTATTCTTGTCAACGTAGTTATTAAATCAGAGCTAATATCGATACAAATGTTTAATGTAATTCTTGTGATAGTTTCAATAAAAGGTCTATATTTTTGGTAGACCAATATAAATTGAAGTCTAAGCGTGAAATTACATTTCTTGTCTAATCACAGTAAAAACAACTTAGTATCGGAAAAAGGAAGAACTCGCTCTTTGGTGGCAGTTTGTGCAAGATTAAAGTCTGCTAAACTGCGCATCTACAATAATAGTAAATCAGTAAGTGTTTAAATACCTTACTCTACATTTATTACTATTATTAATCTATTACAATTGGTGGCTCGTACGAGTTCCTGGAACGTTTATTAAGTTGTTTGGTGTAGCTTATTTTTGTTAACGGTGTTGTTGGCATTAGTTTTGCATCCTGGTTTTGGTCTTGTAAGAATGGTTCTGGCTGGTAGAGTGTCCGGGAGTTGCTGATCGTGGCATTGTCTGGATTATTTTGCCGATAGAATTATTTTATATTTCACATTTCAACGTCTGTTTGAAGCTGCTGAGTGATAAATGTTTTGTCTGTGCTTGTGAGACGTTTCATTACGTGTCGCACGCTGCATGCATCTTTCATTGTTGTGACCGCCGAGTCACGATCCTGTTTCATTCTATTACATCTGCGATTTATTGTTGAAGGTCTGTTTCACATATATGCTGCTCCATTAAGTGCCTTTTTCTGTTACAACGTGTTTGCCGAGGTACGGGAAAACCCTCTCCGCTAGTTTGGACCGGACTGTGTTCTGGTTCCGTTCGACGTAAAGTCCGTTTGTTGTACACAGTTAGAGTGCTGCCTCCCCTGGGGGCGTGAGAGCTAGCTTGGTTGTGTTTTAGCTCATTGACAGTATTTTCTGCGGTGTAAAAATGCGTTTATTTTGTGAAAGAGGAGTCTAGAACCTTGGGTCGAGCTATAAGCTAACGGTACCGAGACAAGATGGCTGCTTAAAACGCTGTGATTGGTCCATTGTGTGTCGCGTTCAAGAACGTTGGTTTCTGTAGACTCTGGTTGTCAGATTCATTTTTGCACACATTTCTAACAGTTTATTTGTTTTGTTTGAGTTCTATACACGTGATATCGTCGAAGACTGGCTTAACCGCGGTGTTTTGCGATATTTATGACTGTTGTAGGACGTTAAAAAGTCCGTTCCTCGCTAGAGTTCAAAAGACCGCAGGTCCGTGAACACACCGCTCGAACGGCACGTCACTAGTGGGTGGCGTTAGGTTTGGAAGACACAGTTTCCCATGAACACTTGGGTTTTAGAACTACAGTTCTGTCTTCGCTGTGATTGGTCGATTACGCTGTATGTGTTGACGCATGCGCAGTGGGTGAAGCCCCGCTCCTCGTCACTTTTCACTTCACAGCTTATCTCAGACGAGTTTCCGTGCTTGTTTGTCCATTACTGTCATTAAAAAGACTGTTTAATCGCGGTGTTTTTGAGATTTTAGTGGGGGGACAGAGCCGGTTGCTCTGAAAAACTGCCGATCGCCATGTGACCAGGTCACGTGACACCGATTTTGCCGGTTTTATGAGGACCGACCTTATTTCTTTTAAACGCAGTTTAAAGGGTTTCACAGTCAACCGATTTTGCTCACATGATTTCGTTTTGTGAGCCTGGGTTCTAGAGCTTATCACGTTACGCTTTAGATCTGTCTGATTGATGCTTTTCATCCGTGTTGGATGTCTGTGTGGGCTGAAAGCTACGGCTGCGCTCACTGGTGATAACAGCGCCTCTATAGCGGTCAGATAGAGAGATTACAGTCGCTGTGATAAACTCACTTCCAGCGCTGTGCCCCCTGCTGGTTACATTGAAAGACGCAGTCTTCAGGTAATTTGTACATGCTGAATGTTCCCGTTTCAGAAGAGGGACATTTTTGAGGATTTTGTACTCACAGCACACTTTATTTTGATTTTCACATAAAATCAAATGTTGATGGCAGAACAGTTACACAGTTTAATACAGACATGTCTGTTTTTGATAAAATCTGACACTTTTATCATCAATTCTGTGCATAACTAGCTCTCTGTCCCTGTTTTGTTTTAACCTGCAAGTTTAAAATAACACACATGAGGCTTCTTTTGTCTTGGTTTTTCACAAAAAATCTCACAACGACAGCCGTTTTTGTTTGACCTTGTCACAGGTCGACAAATTACTAGACATCACTGATTTTTATTTCATTTAACATCTTGGATGTTTTCTGAGCAGCTCATACACTTTGCATATTTGCAAGCTGCGATATGAGACCCACTTTATTTGATTTTTCACAGAACATCAGTACACAGATGGACGTTCAAACAGGTGAACCACCTGAGGGGGGCTCCTCTCCTATCTATCCTAGATGGATGGATGGGGGCCTTGGGATTCCTGCCCGTGCTCCCCGCATTTTGGGGGAATCTGCCTCTTCGTATGCTAATTACTTAGCTGCTAAGAACGTCCGTCAGGATAAGTGGGAAAATCCCCTGTCATTCTACGACAGGCTAATCTCGGTCTACTCCGGGGGCAAACCTGTTCCTGGATTAGAGGAAAAAGTGGAGTTTAAACGTCTTTTCATTATGAATCTTATGCCTTTTCAAATGAAATGTGTTCATTTCAAGGTTGATTGCAAAAAAGATTCCATGGAAGTGATAAGACAATATGCTGCGTCAGTTTTTGAGGCCGAAATACAACCTAGGATACCATCAGAGGGTTGTACAGGTCAAAAGGTCACATCCCACTCGCAGGAAGTAGTAGAGGTTCCCTCTCCTTCAAAGTGCGAGAGGTCACAGGTTTTTCATAATAACATACATCAGCATGGTGCTACGAGCTGTAGGAGTTCTGAACCCCCTGCCCCTCAGGTTGAAAACCTTGAGAGGAGCAGAGAACCACACAAGGTAGGTGTTCGCCCTCCAGATGAACCCAGATGGTCCGGATCGAACCAAAAGAGTTCTCTCATGGATCTCACTGTGGGTGAACTTCGAGAGATGTTGATGTCTGGGTACCGTGACCCTTTGAAAAGTGGTCTGTCCCGACATGTGCTCCCGAGAAGCGGCCCTCCTGCCCCTGCCCCGCTCGAGACATGCAATGAGTCACACATGCTCCAGATTATGGAAGCGGCGCCTCCGCGCGAGGACGTGACTGAGGATGTGGTTTGTTTGTCAAATGATTTGAATGTTACAGTGGTTGACCAAGCTGACACATCGTATGACGTTGTCCTTGATGATAACACAAACAACCTTGTTCCACCTGATGAGGCGACGCACAGCACTGCCTTTTGCAGCAACTTAGTGCATACAGTTGACATCAACAACGTCAACACTGACATAAATGCTGACAGCAAACAAATTGCTGAAAATCCGCATCCTGAAGGTCATGAGGCAGACAGCCATCATGATGCTGACAGCGACGATGATTACACAGACAGAGTCACGCGTACACAGAAACGTGTGGAAAAACCTGAACGGTTTCTGTGTAACTTTATAAAAAGGGGGATAGCTAAGAGAGCTTACCTGCCACTCACATTGGAAGGGGTCCTAGAGCAAGAAGCACTCCTGGTTAGCGGCTCAGACGTGTCTGTCATGTCAGCCAAACTGTTTGAGGAGCTAAGGACCGCCGCTAACGATGTTGGCAGGCAAATACCCTTTGTGAAAGACACTTATGGTGATCAACAGGGCCTCGCAAAGACGAGAACAACCCTAATAGCCATGGTTCACATGCAGATTGGCGAGATGTCACTATACCACCCGGTATATGTGTCTGAACTTGACTCACTCCAGACTCCATTTGTGGTTGGCCAAGATTTTATAAATCGCTTTGAAGCGATTATAAATTATGGCAATCAGACATTGTGGACCACAGTGAGCAGTCCACTGCCAATCGTGGTACCTCCCCAAGGTCAGGACACTGACTGTCTAACAACAGGTACCGCTGAGGTCACATGGGATTCCCCAACCGAGACCACAGACCCGGTAAGTGAACCTTCAACTACAGGTGAGACAGAGGAGACTCAACAGTTGGACCAGACTCTGGACCAACACGAGAACCTCCTCTGCGAGCTGACACCTTCAGCACTCGCTGACCACTTCCTACCACAGGTAGAAGAAGGTGTGGAGATCCAAGAGTCCCACACCGATGACGCTGTACTGTCCTGTGGGACAGGTAATTCGGCATACAGCCAAGTTTTCAGTGAAGTCTTGGTTCAAGGACATCTGAGCCCACAAGGTGACAGTCTACTACACGCTGACAGTCACTTGGACTTCATTGTTACTGATTTTGAGGACCCCTCCTTAAACAAAAAGGGGGCGGACTCACACTTCCTACCACAGGTAGAGGACGGTGTAGAGGTCCAAGGATCACGCACCGAGAACGTTGTGCTGTCCTCTGGGACAGGTAATTCAGTTATCAGCCAAGCGTTCGATGAAACCTTGGTTCAAGAGCTTTTGAATCTGGAACTACTCAGCGATGACATAGTTCTGACAGACTCAAAGTGCACCCCTTCATTCATGAAGTGGGAAGACATACATCACAACGACAGAGACACGCCTGCGACGGCGCCGACTGTTGTGACACACCTGCATTACGCAGAAAGAGGTAAACGTACAGAGGTACGTTGGCCGAAACCTATAAGGTTCCTGTACAAGGTTCCCCATAAACTGCGCGAACAGCTTAAACTAAACAATGGCATCCTAACTCGTGCCCATGGACGGACGTCCACACCCGTGTGCTTGGTCCCTCATGACCACAGGGGGGTGATGTTAGGCCATGCCCATGTCAAGGACAAAGATTTCATTAACCCCGCAAACGACAAAGAGCTCGGAAACTCACAGACTTCATGGGAAAAGAAGGTCGTCCAAGCACAGGATAGTAAATAAGCTTAAACAGTTTAAACTATTCTAGTTGCGAAAAGAAACCGTTCCAACTAGAACTTAGAAACGCTAAGCATAAAACCCACAACAAAAACTAACCTTAACAACCGTTTAAATCTGCAGGATTTAATTGACATCGGTTATAAAGCTAAGAACTGTTTTTCTTGTGTGTGACGTGGAATCTGACGACCAGAGTGAGTTTGACGTAGTGAAACGTTGTTTTTAGTTGCTTAATTGCTACTTTTGTTGTTATTGAAGTTGTTATTGTTTTCTGAACACTCCCAGCCAAAGAGGTTTTGATTGTTGATTAGTTGAAGACTTAAATGGATTTTAACTATGCCAACATGCTGTTCATTTTGTTAAAGATCTCAATCTTTGATGAGTCATAGTAGATTAATACTACTTAAGGTACTATAATCTACACTGATCTCCCAATCATTTAGGTAGAACCGATTCGATCGTTTCTATTCTAGATCTATTCATTTTGATGAGTCTCGCCATAGACTTCAAAATTTTTAGGGATTACCAAATCTTGCGTCGTTCGTCTAAAAGACAACAGACATTTAGACCAAACTAGATTTCATTTTTTTATTTTAGTTTAACCTAAACTAAATAATGAATGGAGGAATAGTTTGAATGAAGAGGCCTTCGTTACAGAAGCCCTCCACATTTCTATAGGTATAGATCCCTATTTCTGATTTTTACAGCATTGATCCACCCCTTAATTGGTAATTTTAGCTGATCTAATCCATGATAGCTTACATACCAGGTGCATATAGGTAAGGCTTAATGTAGAATCCCAATCATAAGCCCACCTAAAACCACATAATTGCATGACACATTGAACCAGGGTGGCACCGACTGGAAGCCATCCAGCCTGCAACCTTCGATGTGGGGACCTGCTGATCCAACGTTGGTCTTCAACCTTCATCCAAGGCCCGCCTCCTCTGCTTCAATCGAGGGATCCCCTCTACATGCTGATTAAAAACCATTCTTGCTGATGAAATCAATAACCCCCATCGTTGTGGATTTACCGTTGTGGATTATAAGACTTTGTTTTCCAAGGGATCACAGACTCAGTTCTCCATGGGTTAACAGACTATGTTTTCCAAAGGATTAAAAGCTTGCCGCAATGGGATTACCTACGAACAGTATGGAATTTCCAAAAACATTATGGGAGTATAATTTTGAACTTTTTGATTTTTCTTTTTCCATTTGCTGGATTACATAGAGGTCAGAGACATTCGGTGGTATCCTTTCGTGTTGGAACTCATCTCCAAGGACAGGCGATGACTTCCAAAAAGGGGGACTGTAGTGATACACCTAGCCTCTGATATTTCTGTCTTGACCTTCAAGTACACCTCTCTACACCTCTCTGAATCACTCAGTGTTACACTTGCTTGAACCTCAAGGAGACAGATGGACACTTATATATTTTAACAATTATTATGAATTAATGGACACTAATTAATCAGATTGAACTTTCTCTTTAATGTGTGTTAATTCAGAATTGATCAAACAGTATTTTTGTCATTTCAATGATGATTTTACTAAGCTGGTATATTTTAAATATGACAAAGTTAAGAGAACATCTCAGAATGATCTGTGCTTTAAACTGTCTGCTCTATGCAGAATGTGTCTAAAGTTGAATGAACAATTCTTCGTATTTGTTTGAACTGTTTTTGTTTCAAAGGAGAAGTTCTAGACATAACTTAATCTTCGGTCTCCCGTCCGTTCTAAAAACAATTCATCTGTGCCTAAACAGAGAGTGCTCTGTTTTCACACCTGCCTTTTGTTTTGTCTCCGTGCTGGGACTCAGTTCTCAGCACTCACTGGGTTTTAGAGTTCTGAGGGAGAAGGGAAGACGCACGGACGTTTTTCTCCAAGCTGATGTACGTTCCGGCCAGGCACCAAAGGCCCACGTCTTCAGCAAAGGTTCAAACAGCACGTCAGCTGTGAACCCCTTCGAGTGTCACGCGGTGACACTCTTTCTGAAGTTATCTTGAACAAAACCAGAACCAGGCATCACTCTGGGAGGCCGACGCAGACTTCACGAGACCGTGGCAAGATGAAAGTGGTCGCCTGTAAAACGCAGCAGCCTGCGCGTCTGGCTTGACTAATTTACCGGAGTTGAGACAGGATCATCTTCACGAAGGTAAAAGTGTTTCATCACGGGACGGACGTCCAGCCGAAACCGAGCAGAGGGTGCTATCACTGGTTAAACATCTCAAGATAAGATTCAACCATTTCATTTCAATCTTTTATCTTTCCTCCTTAAACTCCTCCTTATGTTTATTTTCATCATGGTAAACTTTAAGTAATGTGCCAACAGAAAGGTCCAACTGTCTGTTTGTTTTAATTTGAATTCTTGTCAACGTAGTTATTAAATCAGAGCTAATATCGATACAAATGTTTAATGTAATTCTTGTGATAGTTTCAATAAAAGGTCTATATTTTTGGTAGACCAATATAAATTGAAGTCTAAGCGTGAAATTACATTTCTTGTCTAATCACAGTAAAAACAACTTAGTATCGGAAAAAGGAAGAACTCGCTCTTTGGTGGCAGTTTGTGCAAGATTAAAGTCTGCTAAACTGCGCATCTACAATAATAGTAAATCAGTAAGTGTTTAAATACCTTATTTCTTTTATTACTATTATTTAATCTATTACAAAGTCATACATAACAATCCCTGCATTATTTATAAAATTGATATCTATGTCATATACATACACACAAATATACATATATACATGTATATAAGCATATCATATATGCATATTCATATACAGTGTATATACATATATGCATATACATGTATACTGTATATGCATATACATATACTGTACAGATAGACTTATACATGTAAATATAACATGTTCAACTGAAATTGTGTGCGTTTGTGTGTGTGACTGTTTTGTGGTTTTTATGGACATTGTCATATGCTATAAACAGACAAGCAGATTACAGTTCATTACTGTCCTGACAAAACACTGTCCTTAGAAACCACAAAACAGTCACACACACAAACACACACACAATTTCAGTTTATCATGTTTTTAAGAAAGCAAGATGTTTGATGGATAGATGGATGATATTTGATGGATGGATACATGGATGGATGGATGGATGTTTGATGGATGGATGGATGGATGCATGCATGGATGGATAAAAGGTGGACATCAGTCAGTAAAGACTCCATCTGTCTGCGTTCAGCAAGGCTGGATGTTTGATGGATGGATGGATGTATGGATGGATGTTTGATAGATGGATGTATGTATGGATGGATAAAGCGTGGACCTCAGTCAGTAAAGAATCCATCTGTCTGGTTTCAAGAAGGCCGGATGTTTGATAGATGGATGGATAGATAGATGGATGGATGTTTGATAGATGAATGATGGATGGATGTTTGATGGATGGATGGATGGATGTTTGATGGATGGATGGATAAAGTGTGGACCTCAGTCAATAAAGAATCCATATGTCTGGGTTCAGGAAGGCAGGATGTTTGATGATGGATGGATGATGTTTGATGGATGGATGCATGGATGGATGGATGTGTGGATGTTTGATGGATGGATGGATGGATGAATGGATGGATAAAGCATGGACCTCAGTCAGTAAAGAATCCATCTGTCTGGGTTCAGCAAGGCAGGATGTTTGATGGATGGATGGATGTTTGATGGATGGATAGATGTTTGATGGATGGATGGATGGATGTTTGATGGATGTTTGAGATGTTTGATGGTTAGATGGATGGATGGATGTTTGATGCATGGATGTATGGATGGATGGATGTTTGATGGATGGATGGATGGATGGATAAAGTGTGGACCTCAGTCAGTAAATCCATCTGTCTGGGTTCAGGAAGGTAGGATGTTTGATGGATAGATGTATGGATGTTTGATGGATGGATGATGGATGTATGGATGTTTGATAGATGGATGTTTGATGGATGGATGGATGTTTGATAGATGGATGGATAAAGCGTGGACCTCAGTCAGTAAAGAATCCATATGTCTGGGTTAAGGAAGGCAGGATGTTTGATGGATGATGGATGTTTGATGGATAGATGTTTGATAGATGGATGTATGTATGGATGGATAAAGCGTGGACCTCAGTCAGTAAAGAATCCATCTGTCTGGTTTCAAGAAGGCTGGATGTTTGATAGATGGATGGATAGATAGATGGATGGATGTTTGATGGATGAATGATGGATGGATGTTTGATGGATGAATGATGGATGGATGTTTGATGGATGGATGGATGGATGGATGGATGTTTGATGGATGGATGGATAAAGTGTGGACCTCAGTCAGTAAAGAATCCATATGTCTGGGTTCAGGAAGGCAGGATGTTTGATGATGGATGGATGATGTTTGATGGATGGATGGATGGATGGATGTGTGGATGTTTGATGGATGGATGGATGTATGGATGGATAAAGCGTGGACCTCAGTCAGTAAATAATCCATCTGTCTGGGTTCAGTAAGGCAGGATGTTTGATGGATGGATGGATGTTTGATGGATGGATATATGTTTGATGGATGGATGGATGTTTGATGGATGGATGGATGGATGTTTGATGGATGGATGGATGTTTGATAGATGGATGGATGGATAAAGCTTGGACCTCAGTCAGTAAAGAATCCATATGTCTGGGTTTAGGAAGGTAGGATGTTTGATGGATGATGGATGGATGGATGTTTGATGGATGGATGTTTGATGGATGGATGAATGCATGGATGGATGGATAAAGCGTGGACCTCAGTCAGTAAAGAATCCATATGTCTGGGTTCAGGAAGGCAGGATGTTTGATGATGGATGGATGATGTTTGATGGATGGATGGATGGATGTGTGGATGTTTGATGGATGGATGGATGTATGGATGGATAAAGCGTGGACCTCAGTCAGTAAATAATCCATCTGTCTGGGTTCAGTAAGGCAGGATGTTTGATGGATGGATGGATGTTTGATGGATGGATATATGTTTGATGGATGGATGGATGGATGTTTGATGGATGGATGGATGGATGTTTGATGGATGGATGGATGTTTGATAGATGGATGGATGGATAAAGCTTGGACCTCAGTCAGTAAAGAATCCATATGTCTGGGTTTAGGAAGGTAGGATGTTTGATGGATGATGGATGGATGGATGTTTGATGGATGGATGTTTGATGGATGGATGAATGCATGGATGGATGGATAAAGCGTGGACCTCAGTCAGTAAAGAATCCATCTGTCTGTTTTCAGGAAGGCGGGATGTTTGACTCACCAAATACCAAATGACCTCTTGGACTAGCTGAAAACCTGTACATGTAAAAATATGAAAAAGTTAAAAAACAATTCTCAAGTTTATACAATACACTTATACAGTATTCTGTATTATTCAGTATTCAGTATTCCAACAACAGTATTCTTATACCTACATAAAACTGCAGTCAACGTGATGACGTAACGAGGCTGCAACGTGATGACGTGATGACGTAACGACGCAGTTCGTCCGTCTGCTCACTGCTCAGAGGTAAAAAAAAAAAAAAAAGAGCAGAATTAGCAGAAAAATGACGTTGGAAACATTAAAACCCCTCTACCCTATTAACGCATGTTAAATTACAGCGTTAGTCACGCTGTTATTGTGACGTGACACGTTCACGGTAGTGACGC
>JBBPBX010078549.1:0-10808 GCA_038048925.1 Garcialebias charrua
TAGTTGCTTGTCAGTATCCCATGGAAGGGAAAAAAAGCACTAACAAATAGATATCATCTGAAACCAAAAGGTAATGATTGTTCATTACATCCATTCATTATATTTTACCTGCTTTCTCTTTTCATGGACAGGAGGAAGAATGGATAGAAGTTTTGATTGTATTTGAAACTTATTCCTTCCACACTTGAGTTTATGTTTTCATAAAAATAAAAGCAAATATCTCAACAGTTGGGGCAGTTTACGGGGCCAGAAAAAAAAATGAAGAAGCATGTGCGTGTTTATGTCTCTTGAGGTTTCTTGGGGGGAAATTCAGGGTGATTTAAGTAAATACAAATTCAAATATAGTTTTTAAACTTTTTCTTAAGAAAGTCATATTTGTTTTTGGGTGTATTTTCTTCTTTCCACTGAGGGTGTCGCTATTAGACTGAATATATTTCCACTCCACCCTTTATTGTGTGATCCGATGAAAGGATTTTTTTTTTTTTCCAGACGCAGTTTATTGCGCTGTGCAGCGTGCAGCCAGAATATCTGCAGCTCTGTCGGTGCTCTACCTTATGAGCTTGGACTTATTGGAAATTTATCTGAGGATTGTGTTTTTGTGCTCCAGAACACGTTTCATCTGAGCCACCATGGAGCGCATATGGTTCTGACCTTATGATATTTTGGAAATTTATCTGAGGATTGTGTTTTTGTGCTCCAGAACACGTTTCATCTGAGCCACCATGGAGCGCATATGGTTCTGCCTTTTGTTATTTTTACTGATGCACGCTGTGAACGGAGACCTGAGCTTTTCATTCCAAGAGGAAACGAAGCGCGGATCTGTCATTGGAAATGTGGCCAAGGATCTGGGTCTGGATTTGCGTGAATTCTCATCGAGAAATGCCCGCGTTGACGCCGCAGGAAATCGCAAACGATATTGTGACATCAGCCTCAGCAGTGGGGATTTAATTGTTACCGACAGGATCGACCGGGAGGAGCTTTGTGGAGAAAAACTGTCGTGCGTAATCAAACGCGATCTTGTATTGGAGAATCCTCTTGAGCTGCATCCTTTTAGTCTACATATTCAGGATATAAATGACAACGAACCGCAGTTTAATGAAGGTCCTTTCAATATAGAGATTAGAGAATCAGCAGACAGGGGAGCTCGCTTTGTGATCGAGGAGGCGCACGATGCGGATGTGGGCCAAAATTCCGTTCAGCAGTACCGACTAGAAAATAACAATCATTTCATTTTGTCTGCTGATGGAAACACATTAGAGCTGGTTCTAGATAAGGAGCTAGATCGTGAAAAACAGAATCAGTTAAAATTGATTTTGACAGCTCTAGACGGTGGATCTCCTCAGAGATCAGGTACTGCAGTTATTCATGTCTCTGTGCTGGATGCTAATGATAACGCCCCAGTGTTCAGTCAGGCTGTTTATGAAGCAAGTCTGCCTGAAAACTCTCCTTTAGACACTGTGGTGGTTACTGTCAGTGCTGCTGATGCAGATGAAGGAGTGAATGGAGATGTAAGTTATGACTTTGGTCATGTTTCAGAGGAGGTGAAGAAAGTTTTTAATATCGACCGTAAAAAGGGAGAAATAAAACTTATCAGCAACATTGATTTTGAAACTGTAACACATTATGATTTACGCATAAAAGCAAAAGATGGATTAGGTTTATCTACGTACACCAAGGTGATCATAGATGTAATTGATGTCAATGATAATGGGCCTGTAATATATGTGAAGACCCTGTCAAACCCAGTGCCAGAAAACATTTTACCTGGTACAGAGGTGGGAATTATTAATGTGCAGGATGCAGATTCTGAAAATAACCAACAGGTGCACTGCTCCATCCAGCAAAATGTGCCTTTTAAGTTGGTTCCTTCTATTAAAAACTATTATTCTGTGGTGAGCACAGGACAACTGGACCGTGAACTAGTGTCTGATTACAACATTACAATCAGCGCCACTGACGAGGGCTCTCCACCTCTGTCCTCCTCTAAAACTGTTCACTTATCTGTAGCTGACATCAACGACAACCCACCTGTGTTTGAGGAACAGTCCTACAGCGCATATGTGAGTGAAAATAACAAAGCTGGCCTCCAGAGACTCTACTTCCTCAGACGGCTGAGACGAGCTGGTCTGAGCAGCCCAGTCCTCACCTCCTTCTACAGGTGTGCAGTGGAGAGCATCCTGTGCTCCAGCATCAACGTGTGGCATGGAGGCTGCACAGTTGCAGAGAGGAAAGCTCTGCAGAGAGTGGTGAAGGCTGCACAGAAGATGTTGGAGTCAGTCTCCCCACCATCACAGACATCTACACCTCCAGATGCAGAAAAAGAGCCACCTGCATCATGAAAGACCTCACTCACCCAGCACACTCACTCTTTGCACCACTCCCCTCAGGACGGAGGTTGAGGAGCATCAAATGTAGAACCACTAGACTGAGGAACAGCTTCTACCCTGAGGCTGTCAGACTCATGAATAAATAAATAATAAGAATAAACACTGCAAAATGTCACATCATGCTGATGCTGATCTGTTTCTTGTTGCTGCGTTCATCTGTGACCATCTGCTCATGTTCGTGCTGCTGTTTATAATGATGTTTTTCTACTACATTAGGGCTTAGTGTATTACTAGCTGATGTCTCTCTTAGTTAATCCTAGATGTTATTATTGTTTTTCTCTTGCATTTGTTGTTGGATGTAACTGGGACCCTGTGTACATAATCTCGTTTTCAACACATGTACTACATGCGGTGCAAATGACAATAAATTCTCTCTGACTCTGACTCTGATGTTGTCCTCATGTTGTCCTCATGTTCTCGTCATGTTCTCCTCATGTTGTCCTCATGTTGTCCTCATGTTCTCCTCATGTTCTCATGTTCTCATGTTCTCGTCATGTTCTCGTCATGTTCTCCTCATGTTCTCGTCATGTTCTCGTCATGTTCTCATGTTCTCCTCATGTTGTCCTCATGTTGTCCTCATGTTCTCCTCATGTTCTCCTCATGTTCTCCACATGTTCTCCACATGTTCTCGTCATGTTCTCGTCATGTTCTCCTCATGTTCACGTCATGTTCACGTCATGTTCTCGTCATGTTCTCCTCATGTTGTCCTCATGTTGTCCTCATGTTCTCCCCGCTTGACCCAATAGACCCTTTCCCAGACATTAATCTAGATCCCAACTTTGCCAAAGACAGTGGTCCGCTGCTAAACAATATAGACCCAAAGATGAACTTGTGCAGAACTGGTCAAAAAGTACTTTACAAGACTTATGTTAAGATCCTGAACAAGAGAACTCTGCAAAACAGAGCTGTCAGCGTGTGGGACAACAAACTTGGAAATCAGAGGCCCCAGTGGAGGACTCTTTACAAACCTCCAATAAAGAAACGGACTGGCGATCTTCAATGGAGGATCCTTCACGGTGCCATTGCAACAAACTCATTTTTGTCTGTCATCAATCCTGAGGTTTTAAACGAGTGTCCTTTTTGCAGTCTGTCTGAGAGTGTTTTTCATGTTTTTACAGATTGTGCTAGACTGATTGATCTGTTTAATCTAATGACAACGATCTTTAGCCTCTTTGACACCGTTTTCACCAAATCAGTTTTCATTAATGGAGTACGTTACAGCAAAGCCACAAAGTTTAAATCCCAAACTTTAAACTTTCTGGTAGCCGAAGCAAAAATGGCTGTTTATTTGTCTCGCAGGGACAGACTGCAGGCTGGACCTCAACTTGATGCCGTGGCTCTGTGGAAGTGCAACATCAAGGCCAGACTGGCGCTGGAGTTTTGCTTCCACAGAGACACTGGACACTTGGAGAGTTTTGTGAAACTGTGGGGATTTAAGAAGGTTTTATGCACCATTTCTGATCAGGGAGAAATACAATACAACAAGCTCCTCATGTAAATATTTTATTTTATTTTAAGCTTGCTGATGTCCTGATCATATTTTTAACACTGTTGTGTTAATTTTATTATTGTGTAAATAAAGTTTTGTGAAAAATCAAAAAAAAAAATCAATCTCCTCATGTTCTCGTCATGTTCTCGTCATGTTCTCGTCATGTTCTCCTCATGTTCTCCTCATGTTCTCGTCATGTTCTCCTCATGTTCTCATGTTGTCCTCATGTTCTCGTCATGTTCTCGTCATGTTGTCCTCATGTTCTCCTCATGTTCTCCTCATGTTCTCATGTTGTCCTCATGTTCTCGTCATGTTCTCGTCATGTTCTCGTCATGTTGTCCTCATGTTCTCCTCATGTTCTCCTCATGTTCTCCTCATGTTCTCATGTTGTCCTCATGTTCTCGTCATGTTCTCGTCATGTTCTCGTCATGTTGTCCTCATGTTCTCCTCATGTTCTCCTCATGTTCTCCTCATGTTCTCCTCATGTTCTCCTCATGTTCTCGTCATGTTCTCGTCATGTTCTCGTCATGTTCTCGTCATGTTCTCCTCATGTTCTCGTCATGTTCTCCTCATGTTGTCCTCATGTTGTCCTCATGTTGTCCTCATGTTGTCCTCATGTTGTCCTCATGTTGTCCTCATGTTCTCGTCATGTTCTCGTCATGTTCTCGTCATGTTCTCGTCATGTTCTCATGTTGTCCTCATGTTCTCGTCATGTTCTCGTCATGTTGTCGTCATGTTGTCGTCATGTTGTCCTCATGTTGTCCTCATGTTCTCCTCATGTTCTCCTCATGTTCTCCTCATGTTCTCCTCATGTTCTCCACATGTTCTCGTCATGTTCTCGTCATGTTCTCGTCATGTTCTCGTCATGTTCGCGTCATGTTCTCGTCATGCTCTCGTCATGTTCTCGTCATGTTCTCGTCATGTTCTCGTCATGTTCGCGTCATGTTCTCGTCATGCTCTCGTCATGCTCTCGTCATGTTCTCGTCATGTTCTCATCATGTTCTCGTCATGTTCTCATCATGTTCTCCTCATGCTCTCCACATGTTCTCCTCATGTTCTCATGTTCTCCTCATGTTCTCATCATGTTCTCATCATGTTCTCATGTTCTCCTCATGTTCTCATGCTCTCGTCATGCTCTCGTCATGCTCTCGTCATGTTCTCGTCATGTTCTCATCATGTTCTCCTCATGTTCTCCTCATGTTCTCGTCATGTTCTCCTCATGTTCTCGTCATGTTCTCGTCATGTTCTCCTCATGCTCTCCACATGTTCGCCTCATGTTCTCCTCATGTTCTCCTCATGTTCTCCTCATGTTCACCTCATGTTCTCCTCATGCTCTCCACATGCTCTCCTCATGTTCTCGTCATGTTCTCGTCATGTTCTCGTCATGTTCTCCTCATGCTCTCCACATGTTCGCCTCATGTTCTCTTCATGTTCTCCTCATGTTCTCCTCATGTTCGCCTCATGTTCGCCTCATGTTCTCCTCATGTTCTCCTCATGTTCTCCTCATGTTCTCCACCTCTTACAGACTGTGTCTCAGAGCTCTCAATTTGCTCAATCAGAAAAACATTTACAGAAAAAACATCATTGTTCATGTTTTCTTTGTTGTGACGGCTCGAGTTTCTGTCCAGGAAGAGGCCTCACGGTCCACCATGCTGAAGCGTCTGGACAGGATCCGGTTCCGGGGCCAGAGGCGGGACGAGTTCCTGGATCTGTACGAGTCGCCCAGTACGTCGGACACGGAGTGCAGCGAGGATGCTGTGATCAAACCTCACATCTCCATCAAAGACCTGGAGGAGCTGAGGGATGATGGAGAGCAGCAGAGTGACGTCCAGGTGCAGAACTGACCCACACTGGACCTGGTGTTGGTCCGATCCGGTTCTTTATCTTCTCTTCTGTTTGTGTATCTAAGGCTGGTCCAGAACCTTTTTCAGCTACACTCCAAGATGAGCCAAAGACTGACTTAAATGAGGTCAAAGGTCTCTTAGAAGTTGCGTTGTTGGAGAAACACTTCCTGCGTGAGTATGTCAAAGTCAAAGTCAACTTTATTGTCAGAACTGCAATATGTACAGGACATACACAGGATTGAAATTGCGTTTCTCTCAGTCCCTCGGTGCAACAGTAACCATTTAAACACTAAAACACTGAAACATTTAATAAACATAAGCATAAAATGAAATAATAAAAGTGTAATACTGTCCTGAGTTTTTTGCATAGTAGTATAAAAGTGTAAAAAGTATATCTATAAAATAAAATGAAAGTTCTGGCATTGACATTTGTAATAGAGTGACAAAGCAGCATATGAAGTTTATGTACACAGTATATGTATGAGGTAGTTGATATTGGTATAGAGGTAAAGTGGCATATGCAATAAGGCTAGTAAAAAAAAAAATATATATATATATATATATATATATATATATATATATATATATCAGCAGTAGTGTAGATATAAAAAGTAGTGTAAATGTAAACAGTAGTAATAAATGTAAACAGTAGTAATAAATGTAAACAGTGAATGAATAATAAATAATAATAATAATAATAATAATAATAATAATTAATTCAATTTATAACGCACTTTTCATTACTGAAAATCTCAAAGTGCTACACATATATTGAATGCTACACACATTCATAAACCGGTGGCGGCAGACTACCATGCAAGGTGCTTTCCAGTCCTACCGGGAGCAACTCAGGGTTAAGTGTCTTGCCCAAGGACACAACGACACATGGTGCGGGTCCCGGGAGTCGAACCGCCAACTTTCCGATCGGGAGACGACTGCCATTACCACTACACCACGGCCGCCCTGAATGTACTGAATGTAGACAGTAGTATGACTATAGGCAGTAATGTAATACAAACATTAGTGCAAATATGAGAAGTAGTGCAAACTGAATGAGCACATGACCGAGAGTTTAGTGAATAACCCGTTTGATGACACAGAGTCCAGTGTTAAAAACTTTGTGTTGAGTGGTAATGTGTGAGAAAGTTTTTTGTGTTAAGGCAGTTCAAATGGGAGGGGAGGCAGAGCAGGCAGAGTGTTTAGCATTCTGACTGCCTGATGAACAGAGCTGTCTCTCAGTCTGCTGGTTCGAGCCTGGAGACTCCTCAGTCTCCTCCCTGATGGCAGCAGGCTGAAGCAGCTGTGTAGTGGCGCTACAGGCGTTAGCACAGCGACCTCAGCCGTCAGGG
The DNA here is from genome assembly GCA_038048925.1 of Garcialebias charrua. Classification (NCBI taxonomy): domain Eukaryota; kingdom Metazoa; phylum Chordata; class Actinopteri; order Cyprinodontiformes; family Rivulidae; genus Garcialebias; species Garcialebias charrua. The sequence goes on from JBBPBX010078549.1 coordinate 7,070, forward strand.
TGGGCCTGCCCCACAGCATGCTGGGTAATGTGTGAATATTTGCCTTTTTAAATAATTCCCACACAGAACTACAGTACAATGAACCCCTGCAGTCCTGCTCTGACACATGACCTTTGGTAATCCTCACTTTATTTTAGTCAAAGAATTTACAGATGTTCTGGGATTTAAATCTGGTTTTAATCTGTGTTGTTTCTGCTGGATCCTTTTTTATTCACCACAAATGTTTTCCATGTGTCTGTAAACTTTCTTTGAAACTTCATCCACATGTATGAACGGCCTAAAACATCTGGTTGTTGGGCACGATGCTTGATTTGGACGGGGTGCTCTGTGTGCACGTGCTGAAACCTGCTTCTGAGACTCCAACAGGAGCGAAGGTTACTCATGGGACAGATGTGGTTGGGACAGATGTGGTTGGCAGGCCGAAGGGACACCTGGACAGGTCTGACAAAGTCCTCTGGATGGAAGACAAAATGTTTCTCCCTTAAAGAAACTGGTCCAGATGTTGTCATCTACCTGGATGATTGAGCCTACAACCTTTTTTCATTAATCTACAAAAGTTAAGTCTGGTCCTCTGGACATTCAAAAAAAAAAAAAAAAAAAAAATGTAGAAACGTTTCGTCTTTCGTCCGAAAGACTTCCTCAGTCTGAGCAGCTGTATTCAGCTCAGTCTTATAAATAGCACCCTCCCACAGTGGATCAACCAGTTGGCTGATGACAGCCGAAACCAGCTGCTCACATGATCAAGGAGGACCATCAGCCTAACGATGGATCGTTAGCACCCTGATGGTTGTTTGCTACAGAGGGCTGAGTGATTCTCAGCCCCCTCTCAGCTGAGTGAACAAACAGAGTAATATTGTGTATGTTGTTCAGTGTCAGGAGGGTGATCAGTCTTATATCGGGGAAACTAAACAGTCACTGGCCAAAAGGATGGACCAGCACAGAAGATCAATATCATCAGGTCAGGACTCTGTGGTCTACACTGTACAAAGTCTACACGCCTTTACCTTTGATCACGTCATGCATTCACTGTGTCATTGTTTCAATAATCTACAATGTCACAAGATCTATTTAATCCAGTGTTGCGTTAATTTTTCACCAAGATCTTACATTGATGACTAGACACTAGGCATGATGGGTGCATCACTTCACCTGCCTCTCTTCTTACCCTGATGTACCCATCACTCTGGAACAGGGTCAATCTGGACTCATCAGACCACATGACCTTCTTCCATTGCTCCACAGTCCGATCTTTATGCTCCCTAGCAAATTGAAGCGTTTTTTTCTGGTTAGTTTCACTAGTTAGTGGTTTTCTTAAGACTACACAGCTGTTCAGTCCCAGTCCCTTGAGTTCCTTCACACTGTGCGTGTGGAAATGTTCTTACTTTCACTATTAAACACAGCCCTGAGTGCTGCTGTTGTTTTTCTTCCATTTGATTTCACTAAACGTTTAAATGATCACTGATCACGATCATTCAGGATTTTATTTCCAGCCACATTTCTTCCTGGAAGACGATGTGTCCTCACTATCCTTCCAGTTTTTAATAATGTGTTGGACAGATCTTAACCCAGTTTAGTAGTTTCTGCATCTCCTTAGATGTTTTCTCTGCTTGATGCCAATGATTTGACTCTTCTCAAACAGACTGACATCTTTTCCACGACCATGCCATGTGTCTTTCATCATGGTTGTTGAAGAAATGAGAAGCAACTCATTGCACCAGTTGTGTTAAATAACTTGTTGAAGCTGAAACATAATCACTCATGCAGTCATTATCAACAGGAGGCTCGGACCTGCTTTAGTTAAATCCAGGTGGAGACTTTGTTTGGGCCAGGCAGCGTAGATTGCTCTATAATAGTCTGGATGGGTGTACAGTATTCTTGTATCTGTTTGATTTGATTGTGAGTCCCAGTAGACTGAAGTCCATGGGTGAGAAAATCTACACCTGATGAAATGTTGAAGTCAGCCCCGTTCAAGATGGCCGACACAGCTAATTGAGAACACAAAAATCTCTTTACTCAGATGAGTTATTTTCCCACAACACAGACTCCCAGCCTGAACACACCTGGTTGTGTTGGACACCTGTCCTGACTGAAAATCGACAACATGTCGCCCGCCATGTTGGACACCACATTTTTCGATTGGTTGGTGCTTTCAGGACGTGTTGGGGACGATCCTCCGCTTCAGACCAACAAATCTAGATGTTCACTCACAACTACTGAAAGGTGGCCAGTAGAGGAGCAGGGCGTCATTTAATTTTTTTGTCCTAATTTTGTGGTTCAGAGGAGGAGCTGAAGAAATTTCGAGAGGAGTCCCATGTGGAGTGGTGGAAACAGGAGCTGGAGAAGGAGCGCTGCAGACGGATGGAGCTGGAGCAGAAGATGAACGAAGCTGTGAAATCAGGGTGGGTTAAGTAAACGTTCTAAACTAGTCCCATTGAACGGACCATTCTGTCCCGTTTCCTGGACTGACACCTTTGCTTACAGGCTTGAAGACTCACCATCTCAGACACCTAAAGCTCCGCCCCCTTCTCCATCTGCAGCCACTAGTACAGGTAAGCAACTCATGCTCATACTGGATTTAGGATTTGAGATGAGCTCCGATCAATAAAATACGTATCCTGTCTTGTATCTTTATACCACAGACAAACGAAAAGAAACCTTGTCTAACAGTTTCCTGAATCGGCTCTACGACCGTTTGGGAATTTATACAGAAGATTTTCGCTTCCAACCGGAGGAAACGACGGTGGAGACGGAGGAGCCACTGAGTGCCAGGAGGTGAGGAGCAGAAAACATCTGTACTTGGTTCATTAAAGCGTGTGTGATGGAAAGGGTCCTCCTCCCACCTGTCATTTACTCACAATGGACACATTTGTTGTATTCAAAGAAATAAAATGTGTGAAGTATGTGGAGTTTTTGAGAATGGAAAGATTCACACAATCAGAGACTCAAATAAAAAAATCAGCAAGGATAGGTGGGTGTGGTCGTAAGATGGAGTAAGTCGCACTTGCCAGTGCTCCGGTTGAAACTTATTTTTTAGCACCACCAAGCCCTCTACAGTTAATATTTTTTGCCTATTATCACGCACACAACTTCCACCAAACACTCAAAGATATTTCTTATGAGGAGAAGAACTCCAAACTGACCTCTTATCTGATCATCGCACTGGTTTGTGTGTCCACCTTCTTCCTCACCTTCATCATCATCATCCTGGGTGTGAGGTTCTGTCACAGGAGAAAGCCCAGACTGTTGTTTGATGGAGCAGTTGCCATCCCCGGTGCTTATCTCCCTCCTAATTACTCAGATGTTGACGGCACAGGAACTTTACGCAGCTCCTACAATTATGACGCCTACCTGACAACAGGATCTAGAACCAGTGACTTTAAGTTTGTCTCATCTTACAATGACAACACGCTGCCTGCTGACCACACTCTGAACAAGAGTCCAGCTGAGTTTGTTGATGTGTTTGGAAGCAGTGATAGTTCTCCTGAGGTAGGCTGATGTCTCTTTGGATGCATCTATGATGTCCATTTATTTTCGTGATTGAATGACTGTTTTTCTAACTGCTTATTTTTCCATGTCTTTGGTTGAGCTCTTCCAGTCAAAAGTAATTAACGTTGCCTTCAATGTTGCTGTCCTTTGTCCTGAAGCAAATTATGATTGATAGTTTTTGTTATACCATTTTACCATTTTACTTGCTTTTCTTGTTTATCATTCAGTTTTTTTTAACTATATACAGTATATA
>JBBPBX010078552.1:0-16598 GCA_038048925.1 Garcialebias charrua
GGGGGGGGGGGCTGTGTGGTGTGTTGGGAGGCATGTGGCCTCATCTCTCTCTCACCCAGTAGGAGGAGCCAGCGAGGTGCTCCCCAGGTTTTACCAGGTGATGAAGAAGAAGTGTTTGTGTGTTCATTCATTCATTCTGTAACTGGTTTTGACGCTCGAAGGATTAAAGGCAACTGCTTGCAGATCAGTTTGTTTCTCCTTCTTCACACGCTACAAGATGAATAAAAAAGAAAAGCACATGAACTAAAGTTGATGTTTAAGGAGTAAATTTTTATTTAAATAATTTTACAAACCAAGAAATTTGATTGACTTGCTTGAAGAATTCTCGGTGGATCTGAGAACACAAGTACAAATTATTACTTTCTTACTTCAGCATTCCATTTAAAACGTGACTGAGAGAGGATTGATTGCAAACATTTCCCATTGTATTTTTCCTGATATTAAGAAAAGTTATAAAAGGTTACATAATTATCTCGGATATACAGGAACTAAAAACTTATGGTTAAATATAAAATAAATATTTAAATACTTTTTTTTAAATCATGAATGTAGCCGAATGCTACACAAAGATTTTAGAATTTGATCAATCTTGTTTATAAAATTCTAATCCAAATACTTTAGGTTTTAAAGGCTTAACAACGTTAAAATCGGACGTTTTAACAATAGGCCTGACGCTTACACGAGCGGTCCGATTTAATAAAATTTTAGCGAGAAAGACTCCAAAGTGTTTCGCTGAACCAAGCGGACAGATCCGTTTTTATCATGAAAATCTGACGAAGAAAGATCCGATTTTAAATCATCCAAAAATTACGTTTTTTTTGTCGGAAATGAAAGCTAAGCTAATGCTAACGGAGCCGCCAGCTAAAAGCTTTCGTCCGTCCGAAAACAGTGCAAATATATAGTTATACTGTGAAACCAAACGTTTCTAAATTGTGTTTTCTCTGCAGAAAGAAACTGAGAATTCGCTTACCAATTTTTATCGAAATAGTTCTGTAGAAGAAGCCGAATGATGACGAAGCAAGAATTCAGGAGGCCTTGTTGTCATGAGAACTTTGATACAGTGTTGCCAGATCTCGCGACAGAAGCAAGCGACCAGCCCAAAACAAGCCCAAAACGAGCCCAACTGGCAACCCACCCCATTGTGTAAAACTAAGACCGTTTTTAACCAGTATAAACATACATTTGTTATGGCGTTGCATACAAACGGCAAAAATTATGCTAAACACTTTGAAAAACATATCCACTCTAAGAAATAAAGATACATTTTGCATATTAATACTGATTAATCCCATTAAACCTCTGGGACTCATTTGAGATCTGAATTTTAAACGAAGAGTGATGACAACAATTGACAATAACAACAATAGACATTCATGAAAGCTGCGTACAACTTAGTAAAAATAAACTAAAAATTAAACAGCTAACCATGCTAAGTGTGCGCCCTTTTTCTCCCATTTTTTAATTATATTATTTCCCCATATTTCCCCACTTATTGGAGCTAATTTTAGCGTGGTCTTGTCACTAGACGAAGAATAAAGTGAAATGAATAACAAGCCCAAATAAGCGACTTTACGTTCAAAGTAAGCCCAAGTAACCACAATAAGCGACTACAGAAAATAAAAAGCCCAGAGTAGCTTATAATGAGCGGACTTGGCAACTATGCTCACAGACACCTGTGATTATCTGAGGGGAACAGAAAAGTAACATTCATGAAACAAAAACAGTTTTATCTTGGTCATCCAGAGAGGTTCAGTTCATGTTTTCAGATTCTGAGTAGAGTCTGTTACTGCGAGGTGAAGTTGAGAGGAACTGGATGTTTTTATAGCAGTCGCATAGGATGTTGATAAAACACGGAATATATTTGGATTTAATGCAAAATAAATGGGAAGTAGAGAAAGTATTACCGGTATACTGCATTGAATTACAATTATTGACTATTTAAACTTTTATAATAAGCTTGTTAATTTAAATTAACAACCATATCCATCCATCCATCCATCTTCTTCCGCTTATCCGGGGTCGGGTCGCGGGGGTAGCAGCCTAAGTAGGGAGGCCCAGACTTCCCTCTCCCCAGCCACTTGGAGCAGCTCCTCCGGGGGAATCCCAAGGCGTTCCCAGGCCAGCCGAGAAACATAGTCCCTCCAGCGCGTCCTGGGTCTTCCTCTGGGTCTCCTCCCGGTGGGACATGCCCGGAACACCTCACCAGGGAGGCGTCCAGGAGGCATCCTAACCAGATGCCCGAGCCACCTCAACTGGCTCCTCTCGATGTGGAGAAGCAGCGGCTCTACTCCGAGTCCCTCCCGGATGACTGAGCTTCTCACCCTATCTCTAAGGGAGAGTCCAGCCACCCTGCGGAGAAAACTCATTTCAGCCGCTTGTATCCGAGATCTTGTTCTTTCGGTCATAACCCAAAGCTCATGACCATAGATGAGGGTGGGAACGTAGATCGATCGGTAAATTGAGAGCTTTGCCTTTTGACTCAGCTCTCTCTTCACCACGACAGACCGGTACAGCGCCCGCTTCACTGCGGACGCTGCACCTATCCGCCTATCCATGGAGCCCGGCCGGGCACAGCCCGAAGAGGAGACGTGGGTCCCCCTTCCCATGGGCTCACCACCTGTGGGAGGGGCCAAAGGGGTCGGGTGCAATGTGAGATGGGTGGTGGCCGAGGGCGGGGACCCTGGCGGTCTGATCCTCGGCTACAGAAGCTGGCCATTGGGACATGGAATGTCACCTCTCTGGTGGGGAAGGAGCCTGAGCTAGTGTGTGAGGTTGAGAGGTTCCGACTAGAAATAGTCGGACTCACCTCAACGCATGGCTCTGGCTCTGGAACCAGTTTCCTTGAGAGGGGTTGGACACTCTTCCACTCTGGAGTTGCCCCTGGTGAGAGGCGCCGAGCAGGAGTGGGCATACTGGTTGCCCCCCATCTTGGTGCCTGTACGTTGGGGTTCACCCCGGTGAACGAGAGGGTAGCCTCCCTTCGCCTACGTGTGGGGGGACGGGCTCTGACTGTTGTTTGTGCCTATGCACCAAACGGCAGCTCAGACTACCCACCCTTTTTGGAGTCCTTGGAGGGGGTATTGGAGAGTGCGCCTCCTGGGGACTCCCTTGTTCTACTGGGGGACTTCAACGCTCACGTGGGCAATGACAGTGAGACCTGGAGGGGTGTGGTTGGGAGGAACGGCCCCCCTGATCTGAACCAGAGTGGTGTTCTGTTATTGGACTTCTGTGCTCGTCATGGATTGTCCATAACGAACACCATGTTTAAGCATAAGGGTGTCCATATGTGCTCTTGGCACCAGGACACCCTAGGTCGCAGTTCGATGATCGACTTTGTTGTCGTCTCATCTGATCTGCGGCCGCATGTCTTGGACACTCGGGTGAAGAGAGGGGCGGAGCTGTCAACTGACCACTACCTGGTGGTGAGTTGGCTCCGATGGTGGGGGAGGATGCCGGTCAGACCTGGCAGACCCAAACGTATTGTGAGGGTCTGCTGGGAACGTCTGGCAGAGTCTCCCGTAAGACGGAGCTTTAACTCCCACCTCCGGGAGAGCTTTGAACACGTTCCGAGGGAGGCGGGGGACATGGAGTCCGAGTGGGCCGTGTTCCGCGCCTCTATTGTCGAGGCAGCTTATCGGAGCTGTGGCCGCAAGGTTGTTGGTGCCTGTCGTGGTGGCAACCCTCGAACCCGGTGGTGGACACCGGCAGTGAGGGATGCTGTCAGGCTGAAGAAGGAGTCCTATTGGGCCTTTTTGGCTTGTGGGACCCCGGAAGCAGCTGATAGGTACCGGCAGTCCAAGCGGCATGCGGCTCGGGTGGTTGCTGAGGCAAAAACTCGGGCGTGGGAGGAGTTCGGAGAGGCCATGGAGAATGACTTCCGTACGGCTTCGAGGCGATTCTGGTCCACCATCCGGCGTCTCAGGGGGGGAAAGAGGTACGAGACCAACACCATTTATGGTGGAGGTGGCGTGCTGCTGACCTCAACTCGGGATGTTGTGAGTCGGTGGGCGGAATACTTCGAAGACCTCCTCAATCCTACTGGCACGTCTTCCACTGAGGAAGCAGAGCCTGGGGACTTTGGGTCGGGTTCTCCGATCTCTGGTGCTGAGGTCGCCGAGGTGGTTAAAAAGCTCCGCGGTGGCAAGGCTCCGGGGGTGGATGAGATTCGCCCGGAGTTCCTTAGGGCTCTGGATGTTGTAGGGTTGTGTTGGCTTACGCGACTCTGCAATATCGCGTGGACATCGGGGGCAGTTCCCTTGGATTGGCAGACTGGGGTGGTGGTTCCCCTATTCAAAAAGGGGGACCGTAGGGTGTGTTCCAACTATAGGGGGATCACACTCTTAAGCCTCCCTGGTAAGGTCTATTCAGGGGTTCTGGAGAGGAGGGTCCGTCGGATAGTCGAACCTCGGATCCAGGAGGAGCAATGTGGTTTTCGTCCTGGTCGTGGAACACTGGACCAGCTCTACACCCTCAACAGGGTCCTGGAGGGTGCGTGGGAGTTTGCCCAACCAGTTTACATGTGCTTTGTGGACTTGGAGAAGGCATTCGACCGCGTCCCTCGGGGGGTTCTGTGGGGGGTACTCCGGGAGTATGGGGTACCAGGCCCTTTGATAAGGGCTGTTAGGTCCCTGTACGACCGGTGTCAGAGCTTGGTCCGCATTGCCGGCAGTAAGTCAGGCTCGTTTCCGGTGAGAGTTGGACTCCGCCAAGGTTGCCCTTTGTCACCGATTCTGTTCATAACTTTTATGGACAGAATTTCTAGGCGCAGCCAAGGTGTTGAGAGGTTCCGTTTTGGTGGCCTTAGAATCGCTTCTCTGTTTTTTGCAGATGATGTGGTCCTACTGGCTTCATCAGTTCGTGATTTACAGCTTTCACTGGAGCGGTTTGCAGCCGAGTGTGATGCGGCCGGGATGAGGATCAGTTCCTCCAAGTCCGAGGCCATGGTCTTGAGCCGGAAAAGGGTAGCATGCCCTCTCCGGGTTGGGGAGGAGGTCCTGCCCCAAGTGGAGGAGTTTAAGTATCTCGGGATCTTGTTTAACAACCATAATCAGATCAAAATTAAGTTTAGGCATTTTAGGATGACAAGTCTTAGACAAATTTAGCAGAAATCTATTTTTGGATTTGCCAGTAAATTCTGTCTTTTAAAGGTTTAACTAAATTGATAAAACTTTGACACTTATAAAGAATAAAAAAGTATTCTTGTCAAATAGAAACTTGACTAGATTGTAAGTTGAAACGCTCAGTTTAAATTCATCATTTTAAAATGATTTTTGCATACATTGAAAATGTTTTATCAATTTTAAAGAGCTGTTACACAGTTAAGTAGATTTTAAGAGCTGTTTCCTTTAAAGAGTTATATAATGTGACTGAAATGATTAATAATAAAAATGCTTTATTAGAAGTAACTTTTCAGCAAGTAGGTTAAATACGCACAAGAATCCAGCCAACTCGCCAGGAGTGAAAGACACATTTCACTGTTAAAACCTAATTTTGATATTGATTTGCATAAATTATGACCATTAATGGCAAAAAGAGGTCTGGTAAATTTGAAAGGGAATTAGAATAACATATCATTTGACCATGCAATGCATAATCTTTGACAGCAGTAAGGGTTGTTTTTATTCAAACAGATTGGGACTGTGTATACAGTAATAATAATATGGAATATTAAAACGGGAAGTACCACTCACAGACACGCCTTGACTGAATACACATTTTTTATTTTAATCAATACTTTTCTATTTAGGACATAATTTGGATCTCAGTTTATAATAAGTGAGAATTGGACTTGTAAACATTGAAACTTGGAACCACAGGGCAAAATCATCCAGCCCATGCTTTAACTTTTGATAAGTAAACCACTGAAAAGTGGTAAAATTTCTAGTTTCAGGTTAAATTGACAATTTTACTCATACGTAAATTAATGATTTTAGATCTGTTATGCAGATCAGATTAAAAGGATGCCTCTGTTGAAAATTCACTTTTATGTAATGAACATTTTAAATTCCATTGTGCAAACCAGACTTGCAGAGGTGACTCTATTCAAGGTAAATGCTTATAGAAATAACATGATTACTTTGAACCTGGTTTGTTAAGGATTTTTACATTTTTCTCTTTTCTCATTTTTTTTCTTAGAAGCGGCCTCACTGTGTTTGTGGAGCAAAAACCGTAAGTCTGAAGGACCTCACGACACTTTGCAGAACACATAGTTAGTAATACATATATTAAGATAGGGTCATGTCAAAGAACACATGCATCGTCTGAATTTTTGAATCACAAACTACTGTGGTTATTGATTGGATCGGATCAGATTTGATATTAAGGGCGTGTCCAGAACTGGCTCACTGACTTCACCGAGAACACCATGACTGGACTCCCAGGCTGCCCTGCTCAAAATAAACATTCGAGGGGCTTAAAAGGCTATGGCACTGGACGAGGGCGGTGCACTGGATTTTTATCCGAGCAAAAGACTGTCCACAAAGACTTTCACAAAGAACTGTCAGAACAAGGTCATCAAACACAAATGACCAGAATATGCGGTCCGGGTGTGATGGATCGATGATAAACAAAGATCTCACCCAGAAACAAAGATCTCACTGGATGCTGTGACAAGAGGGAGCTGAACAGGTTCTCCAGAAAGACAAAGAGAACAGGTCTTGAAGTCAACCACGCCAACTGTCCAGCAAAAGGTCATGCCCCCCGTATGGATCTGTGAAGATCTGTCAATAATCCTGGTATCGTGTTTCAAAACTGCAGTCTGCTATGATTAATTTTATTTAATGAAACACATTCTCATGATATGGCCTGCTAGACAAGCAAGGCCACAGAATTTGTAGTTTATATTGTACTTATGTGGGTCTGACGACTTATTTTTCCGCTTCCTGTAACTCCGTGATGAAACAGAGATAATGATCCCAGCTCATAACCCTGAAACAAGTAAATATTTATATTTTTTGTTTTTTGCAGATTAAAATTGTGTCTCCACAGACATTCAATGTTTTGTGGAGCTGAAGGAAGGATAGCAGATTGTCCTTGACGGGAGTGCATTTTGGTTGGTCTGGTTTGCCACAAGGGAATTATTGTTAAAACAATTTTTATAGCTTTATGCTTTAAATCTTAGATTGTTATTTATACCATACCACTTTATTTATAGAGCACTTAGGCTGACGCGGGCCAACCAAGGTGCTGTACGATAGAAACAAGCCAAGCAGACAGGAAAACAAAAGAAAACAAAACAAAAACGAAAACAAATTATATAGAAAAAGCAACAGAAACTAGCTAAAATAGTGAACAGTGTATATTACAGAGAGGATCAAAACAAATCACATCATGTTAAAGTTGAAAGAATAAAAGTGGGTTTTTAATCAAGACTTAAAGACTGTGAGTGAGGGAGCCTGCCTGACACTCAGTGGCGATATATAATAATGCAATAAGGGAATATTAGGAAGTGTTCCTAGAAATAACTAATAATAATAAAGAATATATCACTAATAATATTGATGATGGCTCATAAAGGGAAACAGCTCATTCATTCATTGATTAGTTCATCAGTTATACAAAAATAACTTTTTAGATTTTTTATATTCAACAGCGTAGCCATTCAAAGAATAATTTAAGAAGAATGAAAAATTGACACGTTGTACTGTAGGATAAATCAGATAAACCTACAAACCACATTGCTTTGGTATATGTTGTTTAATAAACAGGTACTATATATGTCATTTGATAAACAGGTATTTATTTTTAACAGATCCAAAAAGAAAAACGATGGGGGACGCCCTGGAGTTTGGGTCTATTCAAAAGGTTGATTTGAAAGGTTGATTTTGAAATGTGGTGGTTCTATATTTTTAAAACACGACTGACCCTGACTATAGACTGGACTTATTTTGAGAACATGAACCACATGTTTGTATTGTGAATTCTTTATTACTACAGCGCTGTATGTCTATATATATATATGTTTATGGCTGTATGTCTGTCTATACGGCTGTATGTCTGTCTATACGTATATGTCTGTCTATGTCTGTATGTATGTTTAGACTTTTTCTACAGACTATGAGAAAGGTAAAGTATTTTAAGTGAGTATAAAACGTCTCCGTCTCCTGCTACTCACTTTGATGATCATGCTAATTAAGAATAACTTACTAATTAAAAACTAACCTCAAATCAAAGTGAGTGATTACTCATTTTCACTGAAGAATGAAATCATTTGTTGTTGTGTTGTTTTTTGCCATTAAATACAAATGTTTTAGATAGTAAGAATGGAATTTTATTTTAAGTTTAAAGAAACAATTATTATTATAGCCAATTACAGAATTTAGTTTAAGTTAACAGATTTGACTCACTAAGGAGTTACCCACAGTTTGACCTTCCCCAGACCACAAATGGCTCATGGGATCCACAGGCCTTAGTTTTATTTGACAATTTGCAAGTTTTTGGTGTCCAGTTCTTCTCTCAAGGGACTCCGGATTTCCAGAGCTCCTTCGGGAGTTGCCAGTGATGCCAGTGAATCCCGCCTTGAAACGAGGTCCTGCTAGGGACGGCTGAAAACGAGGGTGGACGGGACCCCAACAGGTGGTGGAAAGGACGCGTCATCTTCTCGAGAGAAAGAGCAGCAGCTGTTACATCTGAGTGACCGGTGTTCCCCTGAAAAAGAAGTTTGGAGCAATCGCTGAGCCAGATTTTGAGATGGATCTGGTCAGAGCAAAGCTCTCCACTTTGTCAGGACATGTGGCTTGACTATACCCTATGCCACACACAATTCAGGTTTGCGACCTGCTACTGTGCCCGCAATTCATGCCTGAATGGACTAAACACCCAGGAACAGGCAGCTGGACAAGACAAGATTACATGAAACCGTTGTCTGAAGACGTGAATGATGCCCATCAAACTGCCTGATGCCCTCCGTCCCACAGGGCGCACAAAAAGCTCTCCCCAAGAAGAAAAAGACCCGCACAGAAAATCCCCAAGAAGAAAAAGACCCGCACAAAAAGCTCTCCCCAAGATAATATATATATATATATATATATATATATATATATATATATATATATATATACAGGTATTCCCCGATTTACGAGCGAGATCCGTCACAAGGAGGCGCTCGTAAACCGGAAATCTCGTAATTTGGAACGGCCGCCATTTCTCTCGTAAACCCGGAAGTCCGCTCGTAAATTTCGCCAGCGCACCTAAAAACACTCTATTTTCATCTAAAAACTACTTTTGAGTGCATAAAAATGATCGGAAACGTGTGTTTATATGCTTAACTTGCTAACTGTAGTGAAAAAACACATGAAAACTCAGTATTTTTTTCGTTTTTTCCAAAAATTCAACCCGGAAGTCCGCTCGTAAATTTCGCCAGCGCACCTAAAAACACTCTATTTTCATCTAAAAACTACTTTTGAGTGCATAAAAATGATCGGAAACGTGTGTTTATATGCTTAACTTGCTAACTGTAGTGAAAAAACACATGAAAACTCAGTATTTTTTTCGTTTTTTCCAAAAATTCAACCCGGAAGTCCGCTCGTAAATTTCGCCAGCGCACCTAAAAACACTCTATTTTCATCTAAAAACTACTTTTGAGTGCATAAAAATGATCGGAAACGTGTGTTTATATGCTTAACTTGCTAACTGTAGTGAAAAAACACATGAAAACTCAGTATTTTTTTCGTTTTTTCCAAAAATTCGCAGCTCGTAAGTCTGGAACCTCGCAGATCAGAGCGCTCGTAATTCGGGGACTACCTGTATATATATATATATATATATATATATATATATATATATGTATATATATATATATGTATATATATATATATATATATATATGTATATATATATATATATANTGACTAAATAAAGGTTGAATGAATGAAAAAATATACACATATATATACAGTATACACATATACATATATATACACATATACATATATATACACATATACATATATATACAAATATACATATATATACAAATATACATATATATACAAATATACATATATATACAAATATACATATATATACATATACAGGTAGTCCCCAACTTACGAGCGCTCTGACCTACGAGCGCCCGGACTTACGAGCTGGCGAAAGAGAAGTAAATTTGTAAAAAATACAGCACTTTTTTGTGTTTTTACTTGGTGGGGTAGCTTCAGTTTGCTTTGGACTGCTCTGACTGACGAAGCCCTCTGGAGTGAGGGTGAAACGTTTCTACTAAAAAGAAATTGTCCAGATGAACTGATTGAGAATGAGCGGATTTGATACCTGGACTATTGAGAATGAACTTTCTGGTCTTGAACCACTTTGGACATGTCTGCCTGCCTGGGAGGAGTCGACGAGGGACAAGCCCCCAGAAACCATCTTGGCTACAGCAAACTGGTTGGTCCACTTAAGTTGTTTACTTGGTGGGGTAGCTTCAGTTTGCTTTGGACTGCTCTGACTGACGAAGCCCTCTGGAGTGAGGGTGAAACGTTTCTACTAAAAAGAAATTGTCCAGATGAACTGATTGAGAATGAGCGGATTTGATACCTGGACTATTGAGAATGAACTTTCTGTGTGTTAGCTAACCATTTGGAAACACGTTTCCGACCATGTTCATGAACTAATATGAATGTTTTTGATGAAAAACGAGTGTTCGTAGTAGCGCTAGCATAAATGTTCCAACTTACGAGCGAAAATCCGGACTTACAAGAACATGTGCTTTGTGTTCCAACTTACGAATTTTCGTGTTACGAGCAACTCGCAGGAACGGAACTCGCTCGTAAGTCGGGGACTACCTCTACATATATATATATATATACAGGGAGTCCTCGACTTACGGCACCCCCGACCTACGGCAACTCGGACTTACGAACGCATCTCATAAAAAAAAGAAAAAATATATATATATTTTTTAAATAAATGAATACATGTACAGTACTGTACAGTCAACAAGCACTTAGCCTATCCATCCATCCATCCATTTTCGTCCGCTTATCCGGGGTCGGGTCGCGGGGGTAGCAGCCTAAGTAGGGAGGCCCAGACTTCCCTCTCCCCAGCCACTTGGAGCAGCTCCTCCGGGGGAATCCCAAGGCGTTCCCAGGCCAGCCGAGAAACATAGTCCCTCCAGCGTGTCCTGGGTCTTCCTCTGGGTCTCCTCCCGGTGGGACATGCCCGGAACACCTCACCAGGGAGGCGTCCAGGAGGCATCCTAACCAGATGCCCGAGCCACCTCAACTGGCTCCTCTCGATGTGGAGAAGCAGCGGCTCTACTCCGAGTCCCTCCCGGATGACTGAGCTTCTCACCCTATCTCTAAGGGAGAGTCCAGCCACCCTGCGGAGAAAACTCATTTCAGCCGCTTGTATCCGAGATCTTGTTCTTTCGGTCATAACCCAAAGCTCATGACCATAGATGAGGGTGGGAACGTAGATCGATCGGTAAATTGAGAGCTTTGCCTTTTGACTCAGCTCTCTCTTCACCACGACAGACCGGTACAGCGCCCGCTTCACTGCGGACGCTGCACCTATCCGCCTATCGATCTCACGCTCCAGTTTTCCCTCATTCGTGAACAAGATCCCGAGATACTTAAACTCCTCCACTTGGGGCAGGACCTCCTCCCCGACCCGGAGAGGGCATGCTACCCTTTTCCGGCTCAAGACCATGGCCTCGGATTTGGAGGAACTGATCCTCATCCCGGCCGCATCACACTCGGCTGCAAACCGCTCCAGTGAAAGTTGTAAATCACGAACTGATGAAGCCAGTAGGACCACATCATCTGCAAAAAACAGAGAAGCGATTCTAAGGTCACCAAAACGGATCCTCTCAACACCTTGGCTGCGCCTAGAAATTCTGTCCATAAAAGTTATGAACAGAATCGGTGACAAAGGGCAACCTTGGCGGAGTCCAACTCTCACCGGAAACGAGCCTGACTTACTGCCGGCAATGCGGACCAAGCTCTGACACCGGTCGTACAGGGACCTAACAGCCCTTATCAAAGGGCCTGGTACCCCATACTCCCGGAGTACCCCCCACAGAACCCCCCGAGGGACGCGGTCGAATGCCTTCTCCAAGTCCACAAAGCACATGTAAACTGGTTGGGCAAACTCCCACGCACCCTCCAGGACCCTGCTGAGGGTGTAGAGCTGGTCCAGTGTTCCACGACCAGGACGAAAACCACACTGCTCCTCCTGAATCCGAGGTTCGACTATCCGACGGACCCTCCTCTCCAGAACCCCTGAATAGACCTTACCAGGGAGGCTTAAGAGTGTGATCCCCCTATAGTTGGAACACACCCTACGGTCCCCCTTTTTAAATAGGGGAACCACCACCCCAGTCTGCCAATCCAAGGGAACTGCCCCCGATGTCCACGCGATATTGCAGAGTCGCGTAAGCCAACACAACCCTACAACATCCAGAGCCCTAAGGAACTCCGGGCGAATCTCATCCACCCCCGGAGCCTTGCCACCGCGGAGCTTTTTAACCACCTCGGCGACCTCAGCACCAGAGATCGGAGAACCCGACCCAAAGTCCCCAGGCTCTGCTTCCTCAGTGGAAGACGTGCCAGTAGGATTGAGGAGGTCTTCGAAGTATTCCGCCCACCGACTCACAACATCCCGAGTTGAGGTCAGCAGCACGCCACCTCCACCATAAATGGTGTTGGTCTCGTACCTCTTTCCCCCCCTGAGACGCCGGATGGTGGACCAGAATCGCCTCGAAGCCGTACGGAAGTCATTCTCCATGGCCTCTCCGAACTCCTCCCACGCCCGAGTTTTTGCCTCAGCAACCACCCGAGCCGCATGCCGCTTGGACTGCCGGTACCTATCAGCTGCTTCCGGGGTCCCACAAGCCAAAAAGGCCCAATAGGACTCCTTCTTCAGCCTGACAGCATCCCTCACTGCCGGTGTCCACCACCGGGTTCGAGGGTTGCCACCACGACAGGCACCAACAACCTTGCGGCCACAGCTCCGATAAGCTACCTCGACAATAGAGGCGCGGAACACGGCCCACTCGGACTCCATGTCCCCCGCCTCCCTCGGAACGTGTTCAAAGCTCTCCCGGAGGTGGGAGTTAAAGCTCCGTCTTACGGGAGACTCTGCCAGACGTTCCCAGCAGACCCTCACAATACGTTTGGGTCTGCCAGGTCTGACCGGCATCCTCCCCCACCATCGGAGCCAACTCACCACCAGGTAGTGGTCAGTTGACTTAGCCTATCCTAACATAATTTTTAGATTTGAAGGAGTGAGTTGAATTGTCTCCCTTTCACATGAAGTGAAAGTGAAAGTAGCTCCCTTTATGTGAATGGAGCCTGCTGGGGAGGAGGGAGACAATTCAACTCACTCTTTAACTGTGTTAAGATATGCTAAGTGCTTGGTGACTGCACAGTACTGTACATTTATCTATTTATAAATTTAAAATATATATACATTTTTTTAAATAAATAGATAAATGTATGCTGGTGAAGATTCTCAGTCGTCCAGGACATGATAAAATCAAAAAAGGCGTTCAATACAAGATCAACTGGACTTTATTTGTTGCAGAAAACGTTTCGACTTCTGTCCAGAAGTCTTTTTCAATTCTGAATGAATGAAAGCTGTGAGAACGAGAAGTTTTATACGTGCGTGGCTTGTATAAAACTTCTCGTTCTCACAGCTTCCATTCATTCAGAATTGAAAAAGACTTCTGGACAGAAGTCGAAACGTTTTCTGCAACAAATAAAGTCCAGTTGATCCTGTATTGAACACCTTTTTTAGATAATAATAATAATAATAATGAATTCAATTTATAACGCACTTTTCATTAATGAAAATCTCAAAGTGCTACACGGTGCAACAGAAATTAAATGTCAATAAAACAAGTAATAAAACAAGTAAAATCAATAACAGTATCAACTAAAATCAAAAGTAGAATCATGAGGAGGTAGAGTATGCTCGGTTGAAAAGAAAGGTCTTCAAGCCGCTCTTAAAGTCAACCACAGACTGTGGGACCCTCAGACAGTCAGGAAGAGAGTTCCACAAATGTACATTACTGTATAGTCACCAAGCACTTAGCCTATCCTAACACAGTTTTTAAAGATGAAGGAGTGAGTTGAATTGTCTCTCTCCTCCCTCGCAGGCTCCATTCACATTCATCCATCCATCCATCCATTTTCTTCCTCTTATCCGGGGTCGGGTCGCGGGGGTAGCAGCCTAAGTAGGGAGGCCCAGACTTCCCTCTCCCCAGCCACTTGGAGCAGCTCCTCTGGGGGAATCCCAAGGCGTTCCCAGGCCAGCCGAGAAACATAGTCCCTCCAGCGTGTCCTGGGTCTTCCTCTGGGTCTCCTCCCGGTGGGACATGCCCGGAACACCTCACCAGGGAGGCGTCCAGGAGGCATCCTAACCAGATGCCCGAGCCACCTCAACTGGCTCCTCTCGATGTGGAGAAGCAGCGGCTCTACTCCGAGTCCCTCCCGGATGACTGAGCTTCTCACCCTATCTCTAAGGGAGAGTCCAGACACCCTGCGGAGAAAATTCATTTCAAAGCAGAGCACTCTACAGTGCATTGTAAGAGTTATCACGATAGCTTTGCTGACACCTGGTGCTCACTTCATGAATGTGAAACCTCTCCTGAACAAAAAAGCAACACGGACAAAAGAAACCAGGCTGTTTGTTGTTGATCACTGAAAATAACTTATTCTTCACGAACTGAAGCCAAATCGCTAAAATCTAAAGTTTTAAATGGCTAAATTCGACGGATGCGTTTGTATCTTTCTCCATTGTATTCAATGTGCGCGTTGGAGCAGAGATCTCGATCTGACGTCACAATCACGTGACCGGAAAAACCCGGATTTACCGTGTAAAAAAAAACGGCGCTAATTTTAAACTATTTTTGAGAGGAATTTTCATTCATTTAACATTGTTTTAGCAAAAACGATCATAGTTCAATCTTAAAATATATATATGTTGTTCCATTTTATGGAAAGTTCAAAGATGATGTCAGGGGAGCTTTAATATACTACTTTTTGCTAAGGGAACACTCCGATACACAGTTACATGCCAGGGAGTCAGAAAAGTGGGTGAAGAATTTATCTGACAGACAGTTCACCCAGCCGGAGACAGAGATTCTTGCCAGGGGACTGAACTTTGCAGTTACATCAAGTAGAATTCCGTTGGTGGAGATGATCACAGCCACTGAGTCAGCCATCCGTAACAACAAAATTAAAGAGTTTGAAGCAGAGCAACTCAGAGTCAAAGTTTCAGCCTGTTTCAGTAATGCTAAACCACCACCTTCCAACATCAGTAGAGAAGAGAAAGATGCATTCACCACTCTTAGCAAAGACAAAAACATCATAATTCTCCCAGCAGACAAAGGAAAGTGCACAGTGATTTTGAACCAGAAAGACTATCATGAGAAAGTTATGTCACTCCTTAGTGACTTAACCACTTATAAACCGCTGAAAAGAGATCCAGGAAGTGGTTACAAGAAGAAGTTGATAGATTGCCTGAAAAATTTGAAGCAGGACAAGGCTATTGACAGTATTCTGTACCACAGACTGTACCCAGGGGAGGCCACGCCAAGTCTGTATGGTTTACCCAAAATCCACAAACAAGGTGTACCTTTAAGACCAATTGTTAGCATGATTAACTCGGTCACTTACAATGTTTCCAAATATCTGGCATCTGTACTCATCCCTTTAGTTGGCAGCTCAGAACACCACATACAGAACACCATGGACTTTGTGGATAAGGTGAGGGATGTCATCATGGAGACTGATGAAACAATGGTCTCTTTTGATGTCACATCACTCTTTACGTGCATTCCTGTTGATGAGGCAGTAGAGGTGGTCTGTTTAAGGTTAAAATCAGACACCACTCTGAGCAACAGGACCACACTTTCCACAGAACAACTGTGTCAACTCTTGAAACTGTGCCTGCAGTCAACCTACTTCACATATGGGGAGCAATATTCAGTTGACCTGGAACTTTATGCTTCCTCTGTCCTGGGTTACATCAGTACATGTGCTGAAAATGTATCCATAAGAAAGTGTGTTAAATTTTACCCCAATCAAAAACCCTGGCTAAATAAGGATGTCCGCACCCTGCTGGCAGCCAGGGACACTGCATTCAAGTCTAAAGACACTGAGGAGTTGAGAAAGTGCAGGAGAGAACTGGATGATGGCATAAAGAAGGCCAAAGCCGCGTATGCACAGAGGATCGAGGGACAGTTCACCTCACATGATCCACGGAGCATGTGGCAGGGCATCAAATGCTTAACAGACTACAAGGGCAAAAGCAAACAATGCCCCAGGGACCCATCCCTGCCTGATGCCCTCAATAAGTTTTATGCACGTTTTGATGATCCAAACAGACCAACTAGCACCAGACTCACCTCATCACCAGACGAGGAGCACCTCAAAGTGACCGCAGCAGAAGTGAGAGGCAGTCTCAGAAGGATCAACCCTCATAAAGCTACGGGTCCAGACAACATCCCAGGGAAAGTTCTGAAGGAATGTGCGGACCAGCTCTGTGAGGTGCTGGCTGACATCTTCACCACCTCACTTGCACTGGAGTCAGTTCCCACCTGCCTGAAGACTGCCACCATCATCCCAGTCCCAAAAAGCTCCACAGTGACTGGTCTGAAT
>JBBPBX010078553.1:3105-16598 GCA_038048925.1 Garcialebias charrua
CAAAAGCTGCTGAGAGGTCTAACATCACCAGCAGAGCAGGGTTTTTTGCATCCAGAGACAGAAGAATGTCATTCTGCACTTTGAGCAGTGCAGATTCAGTACTGTGACGAGCTCGAAAACCTGACTGAAATTTTTCAAACAGGTTGTTGAGCTCCAGAAAAGATTGAAGTTGAATAAAAACAATCTTTTCTAGGACCTTCGATAAAAATGACAGATGGGAAACTGGCCTGAAATTAGAGAGAGCTGTAGGATCTAGGCCTGGTTTTTTGAGAAGAGGACTGACCACAGCATGTTTGAAAGCAGATGGCACAAAACCTGAAGATAGACAGGTGTTAATAAATGACAAAACACAAGGACCAATTACATCAAAAGAATGTTTGAATATTTTTGATGGAATGATGTCCAGAGAACAGTTAGTTGGTTTCATCTGCTGAACCACCTTGATGAGTGAGGCAGTGAAACCAGGTCGAACTGGTCAAAAACAGCAGTGGTTATTGCAGATGCACATGATTGGACAGTGTTGGATGGACTGACAATGTTCTGCCTGATAGTCTATTTTGTTGACAAAATAGCTCTGAAAGTCATCACAGGTAGACTGTGTGGCAGTTTTCAGAACATTGACAGATGGATTGATAACAGACTGGAGTGTGTTGAATAGCGTCTTCGGCCGGTTGGAGCTGGTGGTGATTAAATTGGAGAGGTACTGTGACTTGGCCTGCTTCACAGCATTTTGATAATCACAGAGACAGTCTCTCAGTATTCCCTGGGACACATGAAGCCGGTCGCGCCTCCATTTTCGCTCTGCTTTTCTGCAACGTTGTCGAAGAGCCCGCGTCGTTTCGTTGAGCCATGGTGATGGTCTGTTTTTTGAAGATGCCTGTTTGAGAGGAGCGATGGAGTCCAAGATCGTTGTGCAGGTGTGATGGAAGGAGGTGATGAAGTCCTCAGGATGTAGAGATGGGTCCAGGCTGACAGCAGAGCAAAAGTCAGTGCTCTTAAAGGCATCAGTGAACTGACTTGGGGTGGATGGGGTGATGGAGCGGCAGAGACGTGCTGGGAGAATAGCCTTCGGTGCAGGAGAGGTGAAAAATTCAAATAATATGGGAAAATGGTCTGAAATACAGGTGTCCAGGATCTCCACAGCAGGTATTTGAAGGCCGTGGGAGATAATTAAATCCAGTGTATGACCCTGACTGTGCGTGGCCCCCGAGACCGACTGCGACAGGTTAAAAGAGTCCAGAAGGTCCTGAAACTCACATCCAAGCTGATTACTTGGGCAGCAGATGTGTGCGTTGAAGTCTCCACAGAAAAGCCAAGAGTCAAACTTTGGCAGCAGGTCAGCCAGTAGTTCTGAAAACTCACTGAGAAAGTTTTTATTGTATTGTGGAGACCGATAAAAGAGGCCACACAGAAGAGGTTTAGCAGATTCCAGCACAAAAAACACACTTTCAAAACTGTTGTAGTTTTTCTGAGGCAACATGCAGCATTTGAACGCCTCCTCATTTAACACAGCAGCGAGCCCTCCCCCTCTTCCAGCCCCACGCGGAGCGCTCAGATAAGAATAGCCAGGTGGGAGGAGTTCTGAGAAGCAGCTGTTGTCTCCTGTTTTCTGCCAGGTTTCAGTGATCAGAAACAGATCCAGACGATGAGTTGAGATCAAATCACTTAATATAAAAGTTTTATTTGTGATCGATCTGGCGTTAAACAGTGCTGCACGGGTTGGAACGCAGCCAGTTACGTCACTCTCAGCTCGAGCGAGCGGGCGGAGGTTCTGTTTAACGCAGCCTCGCTTCACAGTCCTCACCGGGGGACAAGATGGATACTGATCGCTGGCGTCATGATTGATAGCAACAAGGCATCTGTGGCGACGAGCGAAGGAACGACGGACATCAAAGACGCTGAATTCAGGAGGTAAGTCAGCCGTCGGCGTGTTGTGAGACGAGAGATACTTTTTAAACCTCACCAGCACGCCTGCCCTCGTTCCACGTCTTCTGCGTCGCTTGTTGCGTGGCAGCATGGTCGCGTTGCGTTGTAAATACTGTACGCTGGAATGGACGCCAGGAACGGTGGAGGTGGAGGAGGCTTAAAATGTCCATATTTGCCAGTAGCCGGTGTGTTGATCAGCGAGTCTTGGAGACTTAGAAGAGTTGAGCGATCATAGACCAGAAGCGAGGATGTATCGTCGATGAAAAAAAGGCAGAACACTAACAGCAGTAAAAAGTTCAGGAGAGGAGTTAGATAGCAAGCCATAACAACCGGCGCCATCTTGTTTTATGATTGTCTACTGTTGTACTGATAAATATCTCCTGGAGGGTAAACTATATCTTGGCTGCAAGTATCAAGCTGCAAAATCCTTCGTTTTCTACAGCTGACAGCTGATGGTCATTGATTACGATGAAGTTTAGCAACTTCTCGGTAAACATTCGAGCTACGGGGCTTCAGCTGTGTGTTTTTCTTGTTCAATCTGGGACGGGCAGCCTGATTTCCGTCAGCCACTCTCAGCCTGTCCTTCCTATGAGACGGGCAGACAGAGAGCAGGTCTGACTAGACGCGGCTGGCCGGAGTCGGGATGCCTGTGTTTCAGTTCAGCGAGAGTGGCGTCCCGCTGAAGCACCAGAGCTCGAATGTCCAAAGTAAAACTAACTTGACCGCGGTTTAATGTGGCGCTATGGCTCTGCAGACATTGCATGTTGCTGTCTTGCAGTGTTTAGTGTAAAATACTTCCAGACAACGGACATGTTAGGATGAAAGTTGGTTAGCTGTTAGCAACAGTGCTGCTCACTCAGTCCTCACGTTGTAGCTGGCTAAAAACTATGAAATGGATTTCCTGAATGTGAGGCGGGTCTTATACATAGTTCCCATGTGACGTCACATCTGTGGAATTTCCGGGTGGGTGGAGGCGGACGGAGCAGTAGGACCATAGACAGGACAGTCTACTACTGGATGTGTATCTTTCACGTTGTTTTTTTTTGTTAATTTCTAATTAATTGCAATGGTTACTTCGTGTTGGGTCAGTGGGTGTTCCAGTCGGGTAGACGTTTGGGCAACGCGCAGGTTTCACTTAATCCAAAAAAAAGTAAACGTGAAGGATTTATCTCATCGGAGAAGCTCACAGCAGCTGACTGCTCGGATCTGCTCTGGAAGACGTCGTGCTTTTGGCCGGTAAACAAAATATTCTACATAAATCATTTTGTGAAACAATGTCAGAACAATGTTAGAGTACAACTGTCCGTGTGTTAGAGCTGTTTTTTAATTTTTTAATTATTTAGCAGCACCGTCTTGCTGTGTGTAGCTTAGCATGTCGCTAACGCGACAACGGCCTCTTCATGACTGGACCATGGTCTCTCCGCCGGTCCTCCGGGACCGGCGGGGAGACCGCCCCAGTGGGGGAAGTAGGACGGGAGCCAAGTCGTGCGGGCGACGCGTCCGTCCCATGGGACGTGCCCCCGCGGCCGCGACGGATCCACGCCGTCCGACCTGAGCTCGCCGCGAGCCTCCGTGCGACGGACCCTCCGCCCCAGATGCTAACGCTACATGCTAACTTCCAACACGGTAACACTCAAAGTGCTGGTCCTGGTCCGTGTTCAGCCTGGACTGTTTGTGCTGGCTGTGTGTTATTTTAGTTAAACCTTTATTTAGCTGGTTAGATATGATTGAGACAGTTTACACATCTTTTTTGGATTTAAAGCTGTGAAGCTCTGCGCTGTGAAGCCGGTGTGCGCTCCTCGTAGTAATTAAATAATTAATGATATCAGAGTAACTACTTTGTGACAAGTTGTCCGCTTCGTCTGCCATGATTTCTTTCTCAAACTCATTCAACTCCGACCACTGCCATTTTGCTCTTGTGCCTTGGTGAAGCTAGTAATGTATTTAGCTGTGGTAGCTCGAGTGTGTTTGTCCGCCATTTCTGCCTTTACGGGTGGCGAAAAACCCGGTATTGCGCAATACTCGCCACGTGTGTGGGAACTATGTATTACGCTGGGTTCAAGAGACACGCCTCCATTCAGGAAATCCATTCCATAGTTTGAAGCTAATGTGCAGAGCAGCTGGTAGGGAATCACATGAGAAGTTTCATCAGACACAGACATGCATGATGGATCAGAAATATCGGCAGGTTGGATCGGAAAAATCTGATACGTAAATTATGCTGGTATCGGAGGCCAATACCGGATCGGATCGGCCCCATCCCTACTTTAAACATAGAGAATTTTTGCTAATAACTTTTCCATTTTTTTATTTATTATTTTCTTTATATATTTTTCCTGCCCGTGATAGAATCTTTTATTCTAAAATAGTTTTTCATCTGTACCAACTTGGACCAGCCATTAATGCCTTTGTATAAACCGACTGCTGTCCCTCTGCTGGCGGTTAGATGAACTGCATTTCGGTGGATTATTTTCACAGGCTCTAAAATATAAAATCGGAGCAACATGTTTTGTGCTAGTATAAAGCTAAAAAGTTTAGTATTGAAGGTAAAAAAAAAACTGAGATGAATGCATTATAAGATTAAAAGTTGTATTTATAATTAGGGATGCATGGTACTGGCCGATATCAGATAGTGATACCGATATTTATAATATACAGGTAGTCCTTAGCCTGGCCCTCGCCATTCCTACGCAGCTCCGCTCAATTCTCATTTCCCTTCACTGCTCAGTCTGGGACTTCTCCCATAGACAACGATTTCTCCGGTAGATTTTTGACCGGACCAATCAGAGAACAGAAGGGGCGGAGTTTTTGGCCCCTAACCCACGCCCCCACCTGTCCCAGCGCAGCCAGCGAGCAGCCGCATGTTCTCATTCAAAGCGATGCAAAGCGATGCAGGACTGTTTTATATGTGACACAAATGTATTAATTTCCCCTTCTTAATCCCTTATCTGGAGTTTTATTTTGTTTTTTTGCCAAAAGTCAAGTGTTCGCTCCGCTCCCTCCTCCTCCTCCTCCTCCTCCTCCTCCTCTCTCTCCGCTGAGTGCAAAGAATAAGGAAATGCCTCAGGTTGTCACGAGAGAATTAAACTAGGGTTTTACGTTGCTGCCCGAGTCCCTGCATATTTTCTGGTCTTCTGGACCAGTGCTACATGGTTTTATTTAATTTTTTTCAAACGTTTTATAACATATAAACACAGAATATGCAGGCAGCAAGAGAAATAGCAGCAGGAGGCGGAGCAGATGTCAAGTTCGGCAGAGCTCAGAGGGGGAGGGAGCAGAATGCTTTCCCTGTTCAAAATTTTTCTAAGATCCAATGGTTTTGTTCCTCAGGCAGAGGCCATGCCTCCAGCAAGAATCGTTTCACAATGGAGAAAGTCCAGACCCTAGTCCGAAGCGAAGTGAAGGACAAGGGTCTGGTTTTAACCAGGCTAGGTAGTCCTCGACTTACGACGGAGTTCCGTTCCTACGCTCCGTTGTAACCCGAATTTCGACGTAAGTCGGAACATAGTACATAAAAAAAGAACATACATACATACATACTGCCCCATATACTGTACATGTAAAGTACTGTACAGTTACCAAGCACTTAGCCTATCCTAACACAGTTTTTAAAGACGAAGGAGCAAGTTGAATCGTGCTGTCTCCCTCCTTAACTAGCTTGCTGTATGGTGGCCTACCTCCGTCCGTCCATCCAATATTTGTGTACGACGTAAAACCGCCGTCAGCTCGGTCCATCTGCCGTATTCCATTGTAAAACCGCCGTCAACCTCTGTCCAGAGCGTTTAATCTCCGCCTGTACCTTTGTTGGTTTGCCGTGAAGCTCCATCAAGAGCGGGTCTTTCTGTGTTTTTCTGCTGTTTTTCTGCCGTCAAGCTCCTGCTTCTGCGCCGTCAAACCGGAAGTAACCGGAACTCGGCTTTTCAAACTAAATAAATAAAAAATAAAAACGTTTTCTTTATGGGAGATGCGTGACTTAACCACGAAACATCGTAACTCGAGACCGTCGTAAGTTGAGGACTACCTTAACTTTCCTTTGTCAGAACATATTTAGGCTTATTTGCTACAGAAATTATGTAAGAGCTGGTGACATACTGTACATTCAGTAACAGACATATGATATGCATAGCACTTTTTATATTACAAGCCCAAAACCAGAAAAGTTGGCACGTTGTGGAAATCGCAAATAAAAACAGAATACAATGACTTGCAAATCTTTTTCAACCTATATTCAATTGAACACACTGCAAAGACCACATACGTAACGTTCGAACTGGTAAACTTTGTTATTTTTTGCAATAATTAGCTCATTTGGAATTTGATGCCTGCAACATGTTTCAAAAAAGCTGGCACAAGTGACAAAGAAGACAGAGAAATTTGAGGAATGCTCATCAAACACTTATTTGGAATATCCCACAGGTGAACATGCAAATTGGGAACAGGTGGGTGCCATGATTGGGTATAAAAGCAGCTTCCTTGACATGCTCAGTCATCCACATAGAAGGATGGGGCGAGGGTCACCACTCTGTGAACAAATGCGTGGGCAAATTGTCGAACAGTTCAAGAACAACTTTTCTCAACGAGCTATTGCAAGGAATTTAGGAATTTCACCATCTACGGTCCGTAATATCATCAAAAGGTTCAGAGAATCTGGAGAAATCACTACACGTAAGGGGCAAGGCCGAAAACCAACATTGAATGCCCGTGACCTTCGATCCCTCAGGCGGTACTGCATCAAAAACCGACATCAGTGTGTAAAAGATATCACCACATGGGCTCAGGAATACTTCAGAAAACCACTGTCAGTAACTACAGTTCGTCGCTACATCTGTAAGTGCAAGTTAAAGCTCTACTATGCAAAGCAAAAGCCATTCATCAACAAGATCCAGAAACGCCGCCGGCTTTGCTGGGCCCGAGCTCATCTGAGATGGACTGATGCAAAGTGGAAAAGTGTTCTGTGGTCTGATGAGTCCACATTTCAAATTGTCTTTGGAAACTGTGGACGTCGTGTCTTACGGACCAAAGAGGAAAAGAACCATCAGGACTGTTATAGGCGCAAAGTTCAAAAGCCAGCATCTGTGATGGTATGGGGGTGCATTAGTGCCCAAGGCATGGGTAACTTACACATCTGTGAAGGCACCATTAATGCTGAAAGGTACATACAGGTTTTGGAGCAACATATGCTGCCATCCAAGCGACGTCTTTTTCATGGACGCCCCAGCTTATTTCAGCAAGACAATGCCAAGCCACATTCTGCACGTGTTACAACAGCGTGGCTTCGTAGCAAAAGAGTGCGGGTCCTCCCCTGGCCTGCCTGCAGTCCAGACCTGTCCCCCATTGAAAATGTGTGGCGCATTATGAAACGTAAAATACGACAACGGAGACCCCGGACTGTTGAACAACTTAAGCTGTACATCAAGCAAGAATGGGGAAGAATTCCACCTGAAAAGCTTCAAAAATTGGTCTCCTCAGTTCCCAAACGTTTACTGAGTGTTGTTAAAAGGAAAGGCGATGTAACACAGTGGTAAATATGTCCCTGTGCCAACTTTTTTGCAATGTGTTGCTGCCATTGAATTCTAAGTTAATGGTTATTTGCAAAACAAAATAAAGTTTCTCCGTTCGAACATTAAATATATTGTCTTTGCATTCTATTCAGTTGAATATGGGTTGAAAAAGATTTGCAAGTCATTGTATTCTGTTTTTATTTGCGATTTGCACAACGTGCCAACTTTTCTGGTTTTGGGCTTGTAAATGAAACGTGACGTGTTAAATGTTATGTATTAGCATTAGCTGCAATGCTGTCTCACTTGTGGAGGCTTGTTCCAGGTTTCTAGCTGCAGTGTGGGATCCTCTGCACTCTTGTGAACAGACATGTTTACAGCATTTTCTGGTGTATAGGTCGCACCTGTGTATAGGTCGCATTGTCCAATTATCACCAATAGATTGGAAAAATCAGGAAGAAGGATGTCCAACATGCCCCTCTGACCATCAACAGCACCGCAGTGGAGAGAGTAGACAGCACCAAGTTCCTGGGAGTGCACGTCTCAAAGGACCTGTCCTGGAGCAGGAACACTGCAGCACTGGCAAAGAAGGCTCACCAGCGTCTCTACTTTCTCCGCAAGCTGAAAAGGGCTGGAGCTTCAACCCCCATCATGAGCACCTTCTACAGAGGTGCCATAGAAAGTGTCCTGACCAGCTGCATCACTGTGTGGTTTGGTGCATGTACTGCATCCTGCCGCAAGAGCCTCCAGCGCATTGTGAGAGCAGCTGAGAAGATCGTGGGCACCTCCTTGCCCTCACTGCAGGACTTACACAGCAAACGCCTCACTCGGAAAGCCCACCGCATGGCAGGTGATCCCACACACCCACTACACAGCTGCTTCAGACTACTGCCATCAGGGAGGAGACTGAGGAGTCTCCAGGCTCGAACCAGCAGACTGAGAGACAGCTCTGTTCATCAGGCAGTCAGAATGCTAAACACTCTGCCTGCTCTGCCCCCCCTCCCATTTGAACTGCCTTAACACTAAAACTTTCTCACACATTATCACTCAACACAAAGTTTTTCACTAAACTCTCGGTCATGTGCTCATACAGTTTGCACTACTTCTCATACTTGCACTAATGTCTGTATTACATCACTGCCTATAATCATAATACTGTTTACATTCTCTGTTTACATTTATTAATACTGTTTACTTTTATTACTACTGCTTACATGTAATTACTACTGTTTACATTTATTTACACTACTCTAATATCTACACCACTGCTGGTACATATACAGTGTGCTCTGAACGGTCTTATTTAGGGATGCCCAATGTGCCTTACTGCATATGCCACTTTTTGCCTCTATAACAACATCAACTACTACCTCATACATATACTGTGTACATTGACTCATACGCTGCTTTGCCACTTTGCAAATGTCAATGCTAGAAACCTTTAGTTTATTTTAGTTATACTTTTTATACTCTTTTTTTGTGCTAGTATGCAAAAACTCAGGACAGTATTATGTTCATTAAATGTTTAATGTTTTAGTTTTAGAGTTGGTGTGGATTTTCATGCTCTTGCACCGCTATGCAAAAAAAAAAAAAACTCAGGACAATGTTAGTTTTACTATTTTATGCTTATGTCTATTATTATATGTTTCAGTGTTTCAATGTTTAGATGTTTACTGTTGCACCGAGGGACTGAGAGAAACGCAATTTCGGTCCTGTGTATGTCCTGTACAGTACATATTGCAGATCTGACAATAAAGTTGACTTTGACTTTGACTTTTTTGACTTTGAAAAATCCCTAGATAGGTCGCGTCGCACTGGTGTATAGGTCGCACCTACGTTTAGCTCTGCTGCAAATGTCTGCCACAGGAGCGCACAGCAAGGCTTTTAAGAAGATTAACACTTAAAAACAATTATTTGTTTGATAAAAATTATAGCAAATTATATGTCTGAGCTGAACTTTTCCTTAATAAATGAACGTAATTGTGAAATGAGCTGGATTTAAAAATTTGTTTCACCGAAAGTGATAACAAGCCATATACCGGTATAGGTCGCACCTGAGTATAGGACGCAGACCTTGAAAAAACCATAAAAAGGTGCGACCTATACACCGGAAAATACGGTACGTAGACGCCCCACTGAGCGCTGAATCAAATGTTGATGTCACCGCCATTTTAAATGTGGCGGACTGCCAGTCAATTAATGCAAAGAAATGGACAGAACTTCATAAAGCACCATTCTACAAAGTGTTTTAGTTGATGCCTGTCATTCACACATTCTAATACAGGTAGTCCCCGACTTACGAGCGAGTTCCATTACTACGAGGTTCTCGTAAGATGAAAATCTCGTAAGTCCGTACATGTAAAAAAAAAAAGCTTACTTTGAGCGCTGCTTCTCTCATCTCTAAGCTCTGCCGCGTTACGTCTGAGGTCCCCAGCTTTCTGCAGCACCACGCAGTCCAAACTGTTTAAAGGAAGGACTGTTAGTACGCTAACTTCATACATTTGGAGCCTGAAAAATATTTAATAAACTTACCGAAAGCCGTTTCTCCACGGTGTTCATTCATCCAAACAAGCTGCCCACGTTACCTGTTGTTAGCCCCCACCAGATTAGGCCTGCTCTCGTTAGCGCTCGTTGGCGTGTAGCACATCCAAAAAAGGCTGTCGGAGCTGCTTCTCCACGTTAGCTGGTGTCCATCCGACATCTTAGGCAAGCTCCCGGACATTGAGGCGAGCTCCCGGCCGTCGGTTCGGTTTGGTTCTGGTCGGGTCCGCTTAGCATTT
This sequence comes from Garcialebias charrua, assembly GCA_038048925.1. NCBI lineage: Eukaryota > Metazoa > Chordata > Actinopteri > Cyprinodontiformes > Rivulidae > Garcialebias > Garcialebias charrua. The sequence continues at coordinate 13,310 of JBBPBX010078553.1, forward strand.
AGCCTAGCCCATGAGCTAATGTTGTCGCGCGGCGCTTTGGGAGCGATAGCTGAGCGATCTGCTGCTCCAGTCCAGACACATCCACAAAGTTCACTGAGTGTTTCCAGCTAATTTATCCGTATGAGGCAACCTCTGATCGGACGCACGGTCCTCAAAAGCCAGCAGCTCCTGGCCGGTCTCTTCGCCGGCATGTCTACAGTAATCCCCGCCCGCTTAGCTCCGCTCGTTGCTTGGTCAGACGGCTGCGATCCGCTCGTTTTATGTCTGCCGGAAGCGCGTTGGGAGCGATCGCTAATACGCTAAAAATTGAAATAAAACATAAAAATAACAATTATACTTTATTTATAAAGCCATTTAAAACAACCACAGCTGCAAAAAAGTGCTGTACACATGAAATTCAGAACATTTAAACAAAAAACAACAACAAAAATATATATATTTTTTAATTTCATATTTTTATTAAATATGATAACCTCGTAAAGTCGGATCCTCGTAAGTCCAGACGCTCGTAAGTCGAGGACTACCTGTATGTATGGAAAACAACCAGGCACCAAAGACAACATTTGTAACTTAAGTTACAAATGTTGTCTTTGGTGCCTGGTCAACATGAGGGAAGAGGCTGTCTAGCATTTTAGCTGGTGCACCTGCATTGAGAGATGCTAGTGTAGCGTTACGTCAGTGCCAACAGGTGGTTGGAGGAGGCAGGGTTTGGTAGACAGGGTGCTCGGTTATGTTGATGGGGTGGGGCGCCCCGCTTGTATAAGGGTAGGGGAAACACTGATATGTACTGGTGCAGTTTTAGGGATCCTAAAGTTGGAGATCACCTGTAGACAAAAGTGAAGATGAATGATGTGTTTGCCATGTTTGTGTTATTGCTTCTGTTTATTATCAAAGTACTGTATCTCATGAACCTATTAACACCCTTCAAGATGTTCTAAGAAGGTTTAGTCAGGTCTTTTCATCAGATTCTTCTTTGGTGAACATTTTTTTTCTTTTTATCCAAAATACTTTTTCAGTCTTGAGGAGCTGCAACAAACTCAGTCTTATAAATAGCACTTTCTCATAGTGAATCAGTTTGTTGGTGATGGCCAAAAGTAGTTGTTCACCATCAAAAATAGGACCATCAGCCTAACAATTGCTCGTTAGTGCCCATGGGAGGAAGAGGGATAGGAAGTACCAGCCATCCGTACTCGTGAGTGCAGTACCGTAACTTTAAAAAAAAAAAAAGTGACATACTGACTTCCATTTTGGTGTATGGCTGCATAGATGTACAAAAGTTTCCTTTCTAAAATTGTTGCCACATCAAAATCCAAGATGGCCACAGCCATATACAGTAAGTGTAAGAAAGGTTCCTTTCAAAAAATTAGGTTGCTAAGTCAAAATATAAGATATAATATAACATCCTAGAGAATGTTTACAGATCTCATCGGAGAAGCTGTTGATTATTCCATCCTTATCAGAACTCTTAAAGTGACCTCGAGAGTATCTATGAATATTGCTCATTATTCTCGGTGTCTCCTCGCTCTGCAGAATGTCTATGTCACTATGTGCTTATCTGTGCGAGGTGTTTTTTAATATTATAATTTTTTTTCTCAGGCAAGAAGAAAGATTTTAATAGGAATTTTTTCGCCTCAATTTCCTAATGTGTCTAATTACATTACTTTTTGTCTGTCTAAGCAGATCTTACTTGTAAATGAGTCTTTGAGGCTCAATGTGACTTATCTGTCTAAATAAAGGTTGAATGAATGAATAAGATTGCTGCTACCACTAGCATTTGAGGGATCTATGCTCTATACAGGTAGTCCCCGACTTACGACGGAGTTCCGTTCCTGCGCTGCGTCGTAACCCGAATTTCGACGTAAGTCGGAACATACGTAAATACAGTACTTCACCTTATACGTACAGTACTGTATTTTACCAAGCACTTAGCCTATCCTAACACAGTACCCTACATATTTATCAAAACACACATACATTTGGGAGCCATAATGAAGGGGAAAAAAAAGAGTTAAAAACCTATTGGTATGCTGGTGAAGCTGTTCCTCCGTCCCTCTTCCATATTCTATATTGTGTTTACGTCGTGAAACCGCCATCCATAAAACAGCTACTTTTCCACAGCTGCTGCCTGTTTCTGCGGGTCCGGCTTGCTCCAACAAGTTTTGTTTTGTTTTTTGAATGTCCAGAGGACCAGACTTAGCTTTTTTAGAGAGTACAGAGCAGCTGTAGCCTCCGTAGCTAGTAAAACCGGAAACTGCGTAACTCGGCTTTTCAAAATAAAAATTTCAAAATATTCCATCCATCCATCCATTTTCTTCCGCTTATCCGGGGTCGTGTCGCGGGGGTAGCAGCCTAAGTAGGGAGGCCCAGACTTCCCTCTCCCCAGCCACTTGGAGCAGCTCCTCTGGGGGAATCCCAAGGCGTTCCCAGGCCAGCCGAGAAACATAGTCCCTCCAGCGTGTCCTGGGTCTTCCTCTGGGTCTCCTCCCGGTGGGACATGCCCGGAACACCTCACCAGGGAGGCGTCCAGGAGGCATCCTAACCAGATGCCCGAGCCACCTCAACTGGCTCCTCTCGATGTGGAGAAGCAGCGGCTCTACTCCGAGTCCCTCCCGGATGACTGAGCTTCTCACCCTATCTCTAAGGGAGAGTCAAAATATTATTTAAAAAAAAAATTTTTTTATGGGAGGTGCGTTGTAACTGCAAAACGTCATAAGTCGAGGACGTCGTAACCCGAGGACTACCCGTAGTTATTGCGTAAAAGTACCGTATAGCTTCTTCAAATGACTGGGGTGGCTGGTGGGGTGGCTGAAGGGAAATGTATGCTGGCCAAGGCCACCTTTGGCCACCCACTGTCTCCGCCTTTGCACCTGGTGGTAGATAAAGTTGCTTCCTCTGTTTGACGTGTTCTGTCACTCTGTTTGTTTTGTGTCTGCGGTGGCACAAACGCCTACCTCATTTCTACAGTAGTGTAACTCCTACCAGCTTTTTATGTATTGCACCAAAACCATTGTTTTCTTGCATTCCTTGTCCAAGTCCAGGCCAGAAAAAGACTCTGCTTGAAAACTATAAACACTTGATATCAGTGGCGGTTCCTCAGTTAACCACCAGGGGGGGCTATTTTCTCAAAAATGAAAAAATAACGTTTCAAGTTTTTCTGGTGTTTATTTATCAAATGCAGATTAAAACTAGGCCAACAGTACAATGAAATGCTCAGATTGAGAACCAACAATTTAACTCACTAAAACAACAAAGAACAAACAAAAAAAATACTAAAGCATGCAATAAAGGT
>JBBPBX010078554.1:6459-16598 GCA_038048925.1 Garcialebias charrua
AGTCAAAGTCAACTTTATTGTCAAAACTGCAATATGTACAGGACATACACAGGATTGAAATTGCATTTCTCTCAGTCCCTCGGTGCAACAGTAACCATTTAAACACTAAAACATTTAATAAACATAAGCATAAAATGAAATAATAAAAGTGTAATACTGTCCTGAGTTTTTGCATAGTAGTATAAAAGTTAAAAAGTATATCTATAAAATAAAATGAAGGTTCTGGCATTGACATTTGTAAAAGAGTGACAAAGCAGCATATGAAGTTTATGTACACAGTATATGTATGAGGTAGTTGATATTGGTATAGAGGTAAAGTGGCATATGCAATAAGGCTAGTAAAAAGAATATATATATCAGCAGTAGTGTAGATATAAAAAGTAGTGTAAATGTAAACAGTAGTAATAAATGTAAACAGTAGTAATAAATGTAAACAGTAGTAATAAATGTAAACAGTAGTAATAAATGTAAACAGTATTAATAAATGTAAACAGTGAATGTAAACAGTAGTATGACTATAGGCAGTAATGTAATACAAACATTAGTGCAAATATGAGAAGTAGTGCAAACTGAATGAGCACATGACCGAGAGTTTAGTGAATAACCCGTTTGATGACACAGAGTCCAGTGTTAAAAACTTTGTGTTGAGTGGTAATGTGTGAGAAAGTTTTTTGTGTTAAGGCAGTTCAAATGGGAGGGGAGGCAGAGCAGGCAGAGTGTTTAGCATTCTGACTGCCTGATGAACAGAGCTGTCTCTCAGTCTGCTGGTTCGAGCCTGGAGACTCCTCAGTCTCCTCCCTGATGGCAGCAGTCTGAAGCAGCTGTGTAGTGGGTGTGTGGGATCACCTGCCATGCAGTGGGCTTTCCGAGTGAGGCGTTTGCTGTGTAAGTCCTGCAGTGAGGGGAAGGAGGTGCCGACGATCTTCTCAGCTGCTCTCACGATGCGCTGCAATGGGGAGGACAAGTACAGTATATATATATATATATATACAGTTTACTGTAATTCTTGGACTTTAGGATGCACCTGTGTCTAAGCCGCACTTATTAAAAAATAAGATAAATCATAATTTTGTACATTAATAAGACGCTACAGTTATTAAGTCGCGGACCTCCACTGTTCATCGTCAGTATCTGTACCCCGTCTGCTCCGGCTGTGCAGCGTTCTTGCAGTACCAGAATCAGCTAGCAGGTGGTGTTTACAGAACATAGATTGATTTCAACACTCAGACTAAAGATGTCATGAACCTTCATTGTCTGACATGGTTACAACCGCTGTACCTTCAAAATGAACACAAGAACTATCTAATCATCATCACTGGGCAGAACAGTGCCAAACACGTAACTGAAATTAGTTATAAATTATTTACCGGTAAAACCCAGTCTTATCTAGGTCAAGTGACCGGATGTCAAATGGATTTGTAGAATGCGGTAAATATTAATTAAATTAGTTCCAGTGATTTTTATTAGTAAACATTTTGTTATCAACTGCTGTTTTTAAATGGACTTTCTAAATAAATTTGACGTGATTTCTGTTTAGCAGAACTCATAGAGCTCGCATCTCTCTTTTAAACTCCACGTGGAAAACCTAGTGAAGAAACTGAAAGTTAAACTGGGTTTCTTTTTCAGAAACAGATCATGTCTAACACTGAATGTTAGGAAACACCTTGTATCTGTGAATTTCCTTTCCTCCATTGATTACTAGGGATGCACCGATCCACGTTTCTCACTTCCGATCCGATACTTTAAAACGGGGTATCGACCGATACCGATACTTTCCCGATCCGATACTGTTCAGGTATGTGAATCTGTATAATGAAATTTTTGTACTGAGACTATTCATTTTAACATTGTGTGAGATACACCCAATGAAGACACTCTTTAGCCTTACAAGAGGAAACTCATAAACTTTAACAGCACAAAAGAGGCAGGTCTATACCACACACATGTCCTTCTCACTCATGGTGCAGCTGGAAAAAAAAAACGCTAAGCATGATGGGAAAGACAACACAGCCCACTCCCCTTAACCACTATGAGAGTGGATTTTGTTGTCTTTCCCATAATGCTTAGCGGTTTTATAGTTTTCCAGCTTTAGGTGCAGCTGGAAAACTAAAAAAATGCTAAGCATTATCAGAGAGTCAGAGAGTCTTTATTGTCATTTGCACCGCATGTGGTACATGTGATGAAAACGAGATTATGTACACGAGGTCCCAGTTACATCCAACAACAAATGAAAGAGAAAAACAGTAATAACATCTAGAATTAACTAAGAAAAACATCAACTAGTAATACACTAAGCCTAATATAGTGGGAATAAACAGCAGCACGAACATGAGTTTGTATGAGCAGATGGTCACAGATGAACACAGCAACAAGAAACAGATCAGCATCAGTATGATGTGATATTTTGCAGTGTTTATTTTTATTTATTTATTCATGAGTCTAACAGCCTCAGGGTAGAAGCTGTTCCTCAGTCTAGTGGTTCTACATTTGATGCTCCTCAACCTCCGTCCTGAGGGGAGTGGGGCAAAGAGTGAGTGTGCTGGGTGAGTGAGGTCTTTCATGATGCAGGTGGCTCTTTTCCTGCATCTGGAGGTGTAAATGTCTGTGATGGTGGGGAGACTGACTCCAACAGACTTCTGTGCAGCCTTCACCACTCTCTGCAGAGCTTTTCTTTCTTCAACTGTGCAGCCTCCATGCCACACGTTGATGCTGGAGCACAGGACGCTCTCCACTGCACACCTGTAGAACGAGGTGAGGACTGGGCTGCTCAGACCAGCTCGTCTCAGCCGTCTGAGGAAGTAGAGTCTCTGATGACCTTTCTTGATCAGGCTGGTGGTGTTGTTGCTCCAGCTGAGGTTATCATTCATGTGTACACCCAAGTATTTGTAGCTGGAGACCACTTCCACTGCAGACCCACNTGGATTTTGTTGTCTTTCCCATAATGCTTAGCGTTTTTTTAGTTTTCCAGCTTTAGGTGCAGCTGGAAAACTAAAAAAACGCTAAGCATTATGGGAAAGACAACAAAATCCACTCCCCTTAACCACTAAGGGAGTGGATTTAGTTGTCTTTCCCATAATGCTTAGCAGTTTTTTAGTTTTCCAGCTTTAGGTGCAGTCGGAAAACTAAAAAAAAAACGCTAAGCATTATGGAAAAGACAACAAAATCCACTCCCCTTAACCACTAAGGGAGTGGATTTTGTTTTCTTTCCCATAATGCTCAGCCGTTTTTTAATTTTCCAGCTTTAGGTGCAGCTGGAAAACTAAAAAACCGCTAAGTATTATGGGAAAGACAACAAAATCCACTCTTTTATTGGTTAAGGGGAGTGGGCTGTGTTGTCTTCCCATCATGCTTAGCGTTTTTTTTTTTTCTTTTCCCAGCTGCACCATGAGTGAGAAGGACATGTGTGTGGTATAGACCTGCCTCTTTTGTGCTATTAAAGTTAGTTAGTTTCCTGTTGTAAGGCTCAAGAGTGTCTTCATTGGGTTCAACTCACACAATGTTAAGGCAGTCACAGAATGTGATGGAACACCAGTGCTCTTTGAAGCTGGATCGTAAATATTGGCAGGTTGGATCCGATATCCGATACTTAAATTATGCTGTATCGGATACGATACTGGATCGGATCGGCCACATCCCTATTGATTACGGTGACATTCTCTACATGAATGCTCCTACAAACACCCTGCAGATGTTGGATGTTGTCTATCATGCAGCACCCTGCAGATGTTGGATGTTGTCTATCATGGTGCACTAAGATTCATAACTGGTTGTGATTATCGTACCCACCACTGCACCCTGTATTCACTGGTTAACTGGACATCATTAACCTCACACAGACTCTTCCACTGGTACATTTTCATCTTTAAATCACTTCTTGGTCTGCTGCCTTCATACATCTCCTCCTACATGTCTCTGTGTGAGTGCAGCTACAGCGTGCGCTCTCAGGACATGATTACCTGCAGTGTTCCATCAGTGAGGACTGAACTAGACAAAAGGGCCTTCTCCTACTCTGATCTAGCCTGGTTAAAACCAGACACTTCGCTTCAGACAAGGGTCTGGGACCTGTCCATTGAAAAACAATTCTTGCTGGAGGCGTGGCCTCTGCTGATGGCTGCTCCCCCGTGGTCTGCTGAACTTGACTTCAGCTCCACCTCCTGCTGAATTTCTCTCGCTCCCTTGTATATTCTGTGTTTATATGTTAATAAGATGTCCTAATAAAATAAAATAAAACATGGAGCGCTGGTCCAGCACACCAGAAGACCAGGAAATCTGCAGGGACTCGGGCAGCAACTTAAAACCTGACTTTAATTCTCTCGTGACAACCTGAGACGTTTCCTTGTTCAGCGGAGAGAGAGGAGGAGCGAGCGAACACTTGACTTTTGGGGAAAAAAACAAAAGAAAACTCCAGATAAGGGATTAAGAAGGGGAAATTAATAAATTTGTGTCACATATAAAACAGTCCTGCATCGCTTTGCATCGCTTTGAATGAGAACATGCGGCTGCTCGCTGGCTGCGCTGGGACAGGTGGGGGCGTGGGTTAGGGGCCAAAAACTCCGCCCCTTCTGTTCTCTGATTGGTCCGGTCAAAAATCTACCGGAGAAATCGTTGTCTATGAGAGAAGTCCCAGACTGTGAGGGAAGGGAAATGAGAATTGAGCGGAGCTGTGCAGGANAACTAAAAAAAAAACGCTAAGCATTATGGAAAAGACAACAAAATCCACTCCCCTTAACCACTAAGGGAGTGGATTTTGTTTTCTTTCCCATAATGCTCAGCCGTTTTTTAATTTTCCAGCTTTAGGTGCAGCTGGAAAACTAAAAAACCGCTAAGTATTATGGGAAAGACAACAAAATCCACTCTTTTATTGGTTAAGGGGAGTGGGCTGTGTTGTCTTCCCATCATGCTTAGCGTTTTTTTTTTTTCTTTTCCCAGCTGCACCATGAGTGAGAAGGACATGTGTGTGGTATAGACCTGCCTCTTTTGTGCTATTAAAGTTAGTTAGTTTCCTGTTGTAAGGCTCAAGAGTGTCTTCATTGGGTTCAACTCACACAATGTTAAGGCAGTCACAGAATGTGATGGAACACCAGTGCTCTTTGAAGCTGGATCGTAAATATTGGCAGGTTGGATCCGATATCCGATACTTAAATTATGCTGTATCGGATACGATACTGGATCGGATCGGCCACATCCCTATTGATTACGGTGACATTCTCTACATGAATGCTCCTACAAGCACCCTGCAGATGTTGGATGTTGTCTATCATGGTGCACTAAGATTCATAACTGGCTGTGATTATCGTACCCACCACTGCACCCTGTATTCACTGGTTAAGGGAGCCAAGATGGTGTAGTGGTTAGGGCGTTTGACTTGGGACCCGAAGGACGCGGGTTCGCGTCCCGGCCACTACACACCTTGGGGTGTCTATGAGTGCACACCTAATTCTCCAGCTCCCCGAGCGCCCTCTGGCTGCTCACTGCACCACCTGGGGTGGTTGGGTTAAATGCAGAGACGAATTTCGTCTGTGTATGGGAAACATACACAGATGACAGACAAACACATTATTATTATTATATTCCACTGGTACATCTTCATCTTTAAATCACTTCTTGGTCTGCTGCCCTCATACATCTCCTCCTACATGTCTCTGTGTGAGTGCAGCTACAGTGTGCGCTCTCAGGACATGATTACCTGCAGTGCTCCCTCAGTGAGGACTGAACTAGACAAAAGGACCTTCTCCTACTCTGATCTAGCCTGGTTAAAACCAGACACTGTCCTTCACTTCGCTTCAGACAAGGGTCTGGGACCTGTCCATTGAAAAACAATTTGTGCTGGAGGCGTGGCCTCTGCTGATGGCTGCTCCCCTGTGGTCTGCTAAACTTGACTTCAGCTCCGCCTCCTGCTGAATTTCTCTCACTCCCTTGTATATTCTGTGTTTATATGTTAATAAAACGTCCTAATAAAACAAAATAAAACCATGTAGCGCTGGTCCAACACACCAGAAGACCAGGAAATCTGATGGGACTCGGGCAGCAACTTAAAACCTGACTTTAATTCTCTCGTGACAACCTGAGACGTTTCTTTGTTCAGCGGAGGGAGAGGAGGAGGAGGAGCGAGCGAACACGACTTTTTGGAAAAAAACAACAAAAGAAAACTCCAGATAAGGGATTAAGAAGGGGAATTTAATACATTTGTGTCACATATAAAACAGTCCTGCATCGCTTTGAATGAGAACATGCGGCTGCGCTGGCTGCGCTGGGACAGGTGGGGGCGTGGGTTAGGGGCCAAAAACTCCGCCCCTTCTGTTCTCTGATTGGTCCGGTCAAAAATCTACCGGAGAAATCGTTGTCTATGGGAGAAGTCCCAGACTGTGCAGTGAAGGGAAATGAGAATTGAGCGGAGCTGTGCAGGAAGGCGAGGGCCAGGCTAACTCCGCTCCTGCTTCATGGAATATCTTACAAAAAGATCTGAAGCTCTCGACCTTGACTTCTCTAAATGATTTTAAGAATCTGTTGGAATTCTGGCAACAACCAATGCAGACATGTTCCTGTTTATGATTTTCTACATCTGCCTTATAATCTGTCTGTTTTACTACTTTGATATCTTTGTTTTAACTTGTTTAAAAAAAATCTGTATTTTTCTCTTATGATTGTCTAGTGTTGATTGTTCAAGGAAACTACTGTTGTCATCATTCTTTAGTTTGTAGACAAGTCTGTCTTGTAAATGAGTCCTCGAGGATCAATGAGATTAACCTGACTAAATAAAGGTTGAATGAATATGAGCAGGACAGAGGAAGAGCCCCTCCCGTCCCGACGTCTCCTCAGTTCTGTTCAATGCCCCTGTTTAAGCTTAAATGTGATTCTGGTATTTAGACACATATCTACCGTACACAGAAATATTTTTTAAAAACTTATTTAAATATGTCTTGACTGACTGCTTTAAAAATAAATCTGACGACTTCTCCACTGCTGGCCTGTCATGAAGGAAGGGGAGTGGGGAAAGACTCCTGTCTGTTTCTCTGCTTTGTGTTCAGATGTCACTTTTAAATGAGATCATGTTGTATAAATGTGTATTCACCAACACAGAAAGATGTCACACATAAAGAATGTTAAAACTTTTAGTAAAACGTAACTGACTGCACTTCTCCAAAGCCCATCCGTTGACACACGTTGATGCAAAGCTAACGGGCAGCAGCTCGGCTTCCTCCTCTTCAGATGATCGCTTTTAACATGAAAGCTCCGTGCATTTTCCATCATCACTGCTCAAATGAACAAGTCTGTGCATGAAGCGCAAAGTACGGTAACAACACGGGGACGACCTGAAGAAATCAATGCACGTCTATCTTGTGGGATGGTCCTTGAGAGCACCTCATTGGTCATTCAGGTTAGAGTTCTGGTCACATGATGACAGAATGGGTGGAGTTATGGTAGGAATTTGAAACCGAGAGCAAGAGTCGTTGAACATGTGGTTACCTGAAGGCATTCTCTCTGTGTCACTAACGGCGCTCTGCCAAACGAAGACAGGAAACTACCAAGAGACGGCAGGACCGTCTCCCACTCTGCTCCTGTTTCATGAAGCTCTCGAACATGACCTCTCTAAGTGACTTCAAACATCTACCAACGCAGACATGTTCCTGTTTTCAGTTTTCTACATCGCCTTATAATCAATCTGTTTTTTTGGTTTTAGATCATTTCTTCTGTTTATATGGTTGTCTGTTGTTGTCTGTACCTCTTCTGTGTTCTTTGTTTAAACCAGGTCTCATGTAAATAAATCCTTGTGGCTTATGAGACTAACCTGCATAAATACCTGGGGCAGCTGTGGCTGAGTGGTTAGAGCAGTCGTCCTCCAATGCAAGAGTTGGGGGTTCGATTCCACCAGTAGTCCAACCTTGTTTATACTTCATGCAAGGCGTGCGGCTGCGGCCCAGCAATGACGTAATTGCGTGTGTGTCACCGACCGCATTGAGTGTTTATACTTCTAAAAGACGTGGGGAATTAGATTATGGAATGGCTTGGAGAATGTAGTTAAAAATGCCAAGTCAATGTTTACATTTAAGAAAATGATCAAAACAAATGTGTTAAAAAAATATATGTGAAATAACGTAATGTGTATTGTATTAGTTAGAAAATTAGAAAGAGTTAGTCATTTTGTACTGTTGGTTGAAGAATATTATTGTTTAACCTGATTGTTGGAAAAAGTTGGTTGAAGATTATTATTGTTTACATGGTTTGACTACTGTTGTTTAATCTGATTGTTGGAGATAAGGGGCAGATATAATAAGATTTATTCTTCTTTCTGCTACCTTTCATTTTTTTACATTTTGTACACTATCATTATGAGATTGTCTTGTATTGCTTCTTTTGTAAAAAAATGAACAAACTTAATAAACATAAACATGAACAAACATTATAGTAAATCCCTCCCTCTTCCCTCCCACTGCATACGTCGGCGAGTTTCTCTCCGCAGGACCGTGCAGGGGGTCTCCGCTCGCTTTAAACGCACATTTTTACGCATAACAGCGGAGTTTTCTTTGTTTTAAAAGCTGCGCGCATGCGCGATTCTCTTCATTTTGTCAACTTTACACGCACATGCTTTAGCTGCTGTGTGCGCGCGTGTTCGTAAATATATACAGTATATATAAATGTATATGTATTGGTGTGTGTGTGTGTGTGTGTTGGGGGCAATGCACAAAGTGTGTGGTCTCCACCACCGCAGAGACGCACGGTTTGCGTGTGCGCGCACAGACGAGTTTCTTCAAAACTATCCATGTCAAAACAAAAACCGGCTTCTGGAAGAGTAGCGGTGTCATACACCATATATGGACATCCAAACAAAAAACGCCCACAAACTTTGAACCAATCACACGCTCCGAGCCGCATCCTCCGCGTCTCACAGTTCTGACTGGGGGCAATGTATAGGACGGCTGTCACCGGGGGATCGCAGCGGGGGTGCAGACGGAAGTTGCACAACTTTTTTTCACTCAACGGGGGGTAAAAGACGTGCAACAAGAAGTATAAACCAGCCTTAATGCCAAAGTGTCCCTGGGCAAAACACTGAACCACTCTTTGCCTCAGATGTGTGTCCCATGGGTGCATGAACGTGAAAAGTCACTGATTAGTCTTTGTATAGATCTATAATAGAGTGCTGTACGGATGTGTCTATGGGGCACAGATTTTTGTGAAGAGCTTTGAGATCAGATACAACAGCACTCTATAAGTACAGTCCATTTACCTCCATCCCTGCCAGTTCTGAGCATGATAACTTGAAAAACAAGTGTGGTAGTAACTTTCCTCAAATGATCTGCACATACGACTCACTTCGCGTGGGCCTGGTGAACCCAGTCAGAACCGACAGCAGCAGGAACCCAAACCAACTGTTTGCAGAGTGGTACCGTCAGGTCTTTGGTCCTGGTTCAGGTTTTTATTCTAAACTCAGCCCATCGTTCCACCCCCTGCGCCAAAGCTGGGGAACAATAGTCTGTTTAGGGGGGGGAAGAAAGGAGGGAAGGGGGAAGAAGAGGGGGAAGAAAGGGGGGAAGAAAGAGGAAAGTCGTGGGTTCGATTCCAGCAGTCGCCATGTCATTTTTTTGGAAAAAAATTCCCACAATTAATGTTTAAGTGTTATGAAGTAACATTTGGGTTTTTTGTATCTTGAAAATTTTTTAAATGCTTTTTTTGTACAAATAGTGTACCATAGTACCCCGGTACTCTAATTTAAAACACAACACTTTTTATTTGTCATAAAAGGCTTTCTTTTTAAAACTTTATTGATAAATTGCTTAATTAATTAAGCTTTTTCATTCTACTAATATATTCATATTAATGTGTTAAATTATACTGTATATTATATACTTGATACAGTATATTTTAATGTCCTTAATCATACCCAGTGCTTTTTTTAATTTTCACTGCAAAACAATGACTGAAACTAAAATATTCTTTTACAGTGTCTTTCCTAAAGTACTTTTTGAGTGAAGTGAATGATGTGTTGTTTCTAGTGTATGCTTAAAATTATTACCAATAATTCAGAATTAGCAGCAGCTAATATTTACTCACAGTAAAAGACCGGAGACCTTCTCGGTTTCAAAGAACCAAATATTTATTCATCAACAATTAAGATAGTGAATTAAACATTTTTAGTTAGT
>JBBPBX010078555.1:0-16598 GCA_038048925.1 Garcialebias charrua
TATATATATATATGTATATATATATATATATATATGTATGTATATATATATATATATATATATATATATATATATATATATATATATATATATATATATATATATATATATTAGGGATGTGCCGATCAGGTTTTTTAAAACCGATACCGATCACCTATGTGTGACGATCACCGATACCGATCACAATTACCGATTGCCTATATGTGAGCCGATCACATAAACCGATCACCGATCACCGATCAAATGGCTTACCTGTAATTTATGAGTGCTGCTTCTGGCTACAAGATCTGAAAACTTTTCAGATCTTGTAGCCAGAAGCAGCACTCATGTTATTTTCAGAACCATAAAATCACCATAATTCAGACAAAAACATATTTTTACTAATTTATTTCAGAGAACAAAGTAAATAAAAGTAATTATCAACTGCATTATCAAAGAAAAATGTTTACCTTACTAACTTTCAATTAAAAAAAAAGGTTTTTTATTGTTTTTAAAAAAAAACACATCTATTACTTCATATAAAAAACTAAAATACCCCATTTGCTACTTAAAGCTGCACTGTTGGCTGTTTTTACAAATGGCTTTATAAATACGTAAAGTATCATTATTATTATTTTTAAATAATTTCGTGCTTTTTTGAACAACTTCCTGCGGGAACCAGGTGGCGGTAATGCGCTTAATATGAGTTCGCCAACCGCCATTCAACTCTATAGAAGAAGAAGAAGAACCAGGAAATACCGCCTCCGCCATTTTACATTCAGTTCCACACTCGGCAGTCGGCTTTTGGAGGACTGTTTCTCCCATAAGAGGATGCCTCATACGGATAAATTAACTGGAAACACTCCTCTGAACTCTGTGAATGTCTCAGGACTGGAGCAGCAGCTGCGATCACACCGCCGAGCGTTCCTACAGCGCCGCGCGAGACCAGCAGCTCATGGTATGAGCTAAGGCTAACATGCTAAACCGGACCTGCAGCAGACAGCCGGCTTTGTGCGATCAGAGGTTCCTGGAGCTCGCCTCGATGTCGGACTGGAAGCAGAAGATATCGGGGGACACCCAGCTAACTTGGAATAACAAAGCCGACAGCCTTTTTGAAGCCGCAGCTAAACTGGACTGCCCGTAACTGCGCAGCGGACTCGGTGGGGCTGGCTACTCGGTGGGGCTACATGCTAACAGGTGTTGCTTATGGCGGCGCTGGCAGACGGCTTTTGGTAAGTTATTAAAACGTATTAAAACATTTTAATGACGAATTAGGTTTGTTGTGTTGAAGGACTTCGTTGAAATTCTTCCAGACCAGTGGTCATTCCGTATGTTGCGGGAGTTTCAGAGACATTCAGACGTTTATTCTCTAAACACAACGTCCCAGTGGCTTTTAAACCCCAAAATACATTACGGCAAAGACTGGTTCATCCCAAAGATCCAGTCCCCCGGCACAAACAGAGTAATATTGTGTATGCTGTTCAGTGTCAGGAGGGCTGTGATCAGTCTTATATCGGGGAAACTAAACAGCCACTGGCCAAAAGGATGGCCCAGCACAGAAGATCAACATCATCAGGTCANAATTGCTCAATATATATATATATATTATCATTTAAATATGTTCGTTTTTGCAAACAAAATGATAAATCACTTTAATTTTGCTTTAAAAGTGATTTTGAACTTCAAGCCGTGTTTAATCATGGGAAATCCGATTACACACGAACGCACCATCTGTGACGTAGTGTGCAGAGTGTGAGGCAGAGGGCTCTGGTCTCTTTAATAGCGGACAATTTAAAACCCGATGAATTTAGCAATCTATGTGAAGATTTGAGCTATTTGTCTTCATTTTGGGAAGCAGAAAATAGTTTGGGTGATGGAACAAGAAACAACAGGATCTAATTTAGGCCTGATCAGACTTACCTTCATGTGGAGCTGCTCACATGCGCACACTTTGACAAGCCCAGAGCCCTGCCTCACACTCTGGACATTACGTCACAGATGGTGCGTTCACGTGTAATCGGATTTCCCATGATTAAACATGGCTTGAAGTTCAAAATCACTTTTAAAGCAAAAGTAAAGTGATTTATCATTGTATTTGCAAAAACGAACCTATTTAAATGATAATATATACAGTATATATTTTGAGCAATTTTATGAATAGTAGAAAAATCATGTCAGTGGACCTTTAAATGCATTTACTGCAGTTAAAATGACACATTGGTTTTTCTTTGTGTTAAATAAAAATGTTCAAATATATAATCATTCCTTTTTCTTGTTTTGCTTAATGACATTTAACTCTGCACGTCATCTCTGAAATTCTGACACACAGAATCACAAGTCCAAGTGTGAACTGTGTCACAGAGTAAACACAATATAAACATGTATTATCTGCAGCAATGTTCATTAAAATGTCACAACACTATTAATGTATTACAGAAAACATACAGTAGGCACACTTATGATATTGTATAGACCATTGCATTAGGTAATACATTCAGCAAGTGCTTTTACTTTTAATATTTTAAGTATTTTTAAAAATTTACTTAAGTAAAAACCTTAATGTGGTACTGTACTTTACTTTTACTAGAGTACATTTTTGTATATTAATTGGTACTTGTACTTAAGTACAATGAGTATTTTCTCCACCACTGGTGTTTTGTCCATGACAACACCCGTATTTGGTCCCTGACGTGACATTACACCCCAGATATGAAAATAAAAGGGCTTTTTTCAAAGCTGCAGCTGAAACTGCTTGAAATCTCACAAAAACTACATTTTAAAAAACAGTTTGCATTACCTTTCAAGGTTTGACACAGAACAGAGGTATTTATGTCTTTATCATATTTTATGGGATACTCAATTTGAAAAAATGGTGGGTGTTGGACAAAAAAAAAAAGCCATAGTCTGACGATAACATCAATAAATGAGAAGAAAAGGTTTTCAAGAACATTTTTTTTCAATGTTTTGCTCATTTTAAAAAGAAAATCTTCCCAGGATTTAATTTGTCAGACTAAACCAAACAATGACAAAGACAAACCAGTTAAACGCTCTTGAAAACAACTTCTATTGATCTGAACAAAACTAAAAGTGCTGTTTAATTAGAACGAGACAAGAGCCATTCTTTGTTCCTGCTTTCAAGAGATAGTGCTCGTCCCGGTAATTTGGACCATTCTGTCATGCTTAGATATCAGAAGAGCAACTTTCTGAAAACAGCTAGAAAAATCAGGTCAAATATTTTTAGATGAAACAAGAAACTCTTTCTGCTGTGATGAAACCTGCTCTTAGCCACGTTGAGAGGATTACATAAACTAGACATGATTTAACAGCATGAGGTGAGTGATGGAATTAGCAGAAGACACCCGAGTGTGATCAGAATGATCCTGTGGTGGGGGGATGTCAGGTATATCAGGATCTATTAATAATATTATTATTATTCAAAATAATAACTATGTGAACTCTGGTTACTGTTCATTTATAAATTCATGTAAACAAGGAAGGACGGAAAGTCATAATTTGAATGCAGAATAGACAAAAACAAGGATTGTGGACAAAGATGACAGACTTGGCAGAGTGTGGAGGCTGTCAGAGATGAAGCTCATTAGCATACTTCATCCATCTAAATATAGACATAATCCAACTCTGAAGGACAAACAAACAAATCGCAGCATGTGAGCAAGTGTGTTTCTTGTTCAGGTGCTGGTGGGAGGCGGATGAAGCTCATTCTTCAACCTTGAAATCCTCCGTCATGACAACAATGTGCAATTTGTAGAACAACAACCAGCTGTCTGGCTGACATACAGTCTATGAGCCTTTTGGAAACGTTTTCTGTGCTGCTTGTGACTGAGAAGCCAGAAAATGACTGCAGGTCTCAGGGATGTCAGGGGAATCTGCTAAAAGGTCAAAAGCTCAACGAGCTGGAGGGACAACCTGCAGAGACAAAGAACCTGCATGAATAGAAGAGGCATGGAGGCTTGAAGAATCTGTGAGATCCACTGATGTCAAAGATTCGCTCTACTTCCCTTCACTCATGTCACTGACAGACATACAGAACAAAACTGTGATAAACAATCAGAACACTGGATAAGGAAACAACAATCAGATGACATCTAAACATCTCCCCTGATGAAAACCATCAGTTACTGGATTATTCATGAAAATGACTTGGAATCTCTTAGTCCTTTTACTAAAAAATGCTGCATTAATTGTGAATAACTGGATGTGAAACATTAGTTTTCTGTCATGAATACGTACCAGTTTGACATATGGCACACAGCAGAGTTTGTACCAGGGACCCAACATGTCTGAAACAGAAACAGCTTCCAGAGCACAGTTTCTAATGATGAACAGCAGATTTAACAGGAAACACAGCAGCATGTCAGAATGTCTAATGATCAGTAGTTATTCATCATGATCCTTCATCATCCTTTAACTTTATGACTAGTCCTGTTCTGTTAGGGAAAAAACAACAATTTATTTAACTGCATAATAAAAACACTATTCTTTTTCCACAATAAACTATTAATTCATTAATTCAACCTTTATTTATACAGGCTAGCCTCGTTGAGTCACGGGGACTCATTTACAAGAGGGACCTGTCTCACTCACACCAAACAACCATCCACTCTCACACTCACACCTAGGGTCAATTTAGAGTCACCAATCAGCCTAACAAGCATGTTTTTTGGTCTGTGGGAGGAAACCGGAGTACCCGGAGGAAACCCACGCATGCACGGGGAGAACATGCAAACTCCACCCAGAAAGGCCCCGGACCGGGATTTGAACCGGCAACCTTCTCGCTGAGAGGCAGCAGCTCTACCAGTTGTGCCACCGTGCTGCCCAATAAACTATAGTCAGTCTTTTAGAAGAGTCTCAGTCTGAAATAAAAATATCAAATTTAAATTACTTTAAAAATGTATCTTTTAGGGTCTATATAAAAAAAATCCACATTTCAGTTTTTTTAAATTGACAAAATATAAATTTTATGGTAATTTCTGAAAGAAAAAAATGCTGTTCCCTTCATTGTTGAGCTTTAAAAAAAATGTCTGTCCTTTTGTTGATTTTTTTGAACACACACCCACATTAAAAAGAGAAAAAATCAAAACATACAATAAAAAACCCACTCCAACACCAACCCTCCCACATCAGATCAGCCACACAGACATACTAAAAAGGCACTGACATCTCCTGATGCATGCTCAAGAGAGGCACTGACATGTTTTCAACATAAGACACACATGGCTACCAAGTGTCCCAAAATCTCTCAGCAGAATCTTTCAAATATCTTTTCCATATAATTCATTCATTCAATTCATTCAACCGTTATTTATACAGGCTAGCCTCGTTGAGCCACGGGGACTCATTTACAAGAGGGACCTGTCTCACTCACACCTAGGGTCAATTTAGAGTTACCAATCAGCCTAACATGCATGTTTTTGGACTGTGGGAGGAAACCGGAGCACCCGGAGAAAACCCACGCATGCACGGAGAGAACATGCAAACTCCACCCAGAAAGGCCCCCGGACCGGGATTTGAACCGGGGACCTGCTCGCTGAGAGGCAGCAGCTCTACCAGTTGTGCCACTGTGCTGCCTTTAAGCATGAAACATGGCTCCTCTTATCCAGTGTTCATATGCTGAGGGATGCAAATCCTTCCATCTACATAAAATAAGTCTCCTGGCTAGAAGAGAGCCAAAAGCATATTCATCTCGTACTTGCTGAAGGATGCATCCACTGGAACCACCCCAGACAGTGCGATGAATGGTGACGGGTGCACACTTTTTCCAGACATCTGCAGGGTAAGTATCAAACATAGATTGTCAAGAGGCCTGCAGTTTTGGACAAGTCTAGACTGTGTGTAAGAGATTAGCTGGGGTTTGTTTACAGTGATTACATGCAGGATCCAGGTCAGTTTTAATCTTGGACAGTTTGTCTTTGGCCCAGTGCAGTCTGTGCACCACCTTGAATTCAATCACAGCATGTCTCAGACAGACTGAAGATGAATTCTGAATTATCTTTTGCCAGACCGAGTCTGGTATGGATTCCTCCAAGTATGTTTCCCATTTCAGTTTAAGAGAGTCCAAACTGGTCTCATGGTATGAACTGAGCAGTGTATAGATTTTGCTGAGGACCCCCTTATTATCAGACTTGCATTCCAAAATCTTAACCACAAAGAGGGGTACAAAGGAAAACAACAAGTTAGATCTCACAAAAAGTTTCAGTTGCAAATATCTGAAAAACTGCAACTTGTGGATATTAAACTTCTGTACCAGGACTCAAAGGAGAAAAAAGTGTATAATCAACATAGGGCTCATATAGTGAATGTACTCCCCTCAAGACCCAGTTGTCAAAATCTGTATCCGCTATTGAGGGAGTGAACATGTGATTATTTGACACAGGTGACACAACCAGATCAACACTTGCTCTTCTCAAGGGCGGACGTGTCCTCTCGGTCTCCGCTTTGCTTTTGCTTTGTCTTGTCTGTGAAACTGTCTGACAGCCTCTCTTCTACAAAATATTCCAAATCATAACTATGCACTTCAATTTGGTCAGTTGGTCACTCAACACAACTGATAACATTTCTTTAAAAAGAAGACAGGCTGTAGGCGAGCCAATTTGCCCTGTTGGCATGCACACAGCTGGATATCTCATTGACTTGGAAGACTTGATGACGTGTCTATCTCTGCTATCATCTGTGGATCTTAAAGACGCATATTTAATTAGATTTATGACAACTGGTTTCTGCTTTTTGGATTTGGCTGGTTCCTGGTCTATCAACACACAAGGAAGACGTCAGCAGCAAATCTGGATCTAGTCAGGCTGCCTGCCTTACATGATGGCTTGGTTCATGTCTCGAGAACCCAGATTTTTGGCTGAATGGATTAGATCTCGGGGATTTTCTCAGGCACGTTCCACTGGTATGGTCATTTTAATTTGGACATTTCGGAAGCAAGTGGACCGACACAGACTGAAGGTAGATGCCATTAAAGTTCTGCCTGTCCCCAAAATAATCATGTTTATCTGAAATTTGGCTCCCTGACTGGCCTTGACAGGCCGTCTTATCTCAACACGCCTGTAGAAGTTTTGTAAAGCTGATGCTCTCACCCTCCCAAACCTTCTACTGAGGAATTCCACAGACTTTTCAGAGGAGCCCAGCTGAATAAACATTCTGTCATCCGATAATTCTAAATCAGGTCATCTGGACAGTTTCTTTTTAGTAGAAACATTTCACCCTCACTCCAGAGGGCTTCATCAGTCAGAGTAGTTCCAGTACACTGTTCCCCCACCAAGCCGTAAACAACTTAAGTGGACCAACCAGTTTGCTGGAGCCAAGATGGTTTCTGGAGGCCGTCCTGTCCCTCGTCGACTCCTCCCAGGCAGGCGGCCACAGCCAAAGTGGTTCAAGACAAGAAAGTTCATGCTCAATAATCCAGGTATCAAATCCGATAATTCTCAATCAGGTCATCTGGACAGTTTCTTTTTAGCAGTTAAATAAAGTGATTGATTTTTCCCCTATGGTTGATCCTGGTCCTGTATCCTATAACGTACTATGCATCTCATGAACAGCAATGTTTTTGTTTTTTAATTTTAAGTGAGGCAAATCACTTCTATTAAAAGCAAACTCATGGAAGTTGCTGCTGTAATCTGATTTTTTAAATAAGCCATGTAACGTTCTATGATCCCAGATTTATAACAGTGTGGCCATAGTGCACACTCCTGATGTTGCTCACAGTGGTCCTCAGTGGGCTCAGCGAGCTTGTGTGTATGCCCAGACACATGAAAATTTAGAGGGAACATTGAACCTTACCATTGACCCAATCCAATCTGCAATTCACCTTTTTCCAGTTGAAGACCATAGCATCCGATTTGGTGGTGCTGATTCTCATCCCAGCCGCTTCAGACTTGGTTGTGAACTGCTCCAGTGAGAGCTGAAGATCACGGCACGATGACGCCAACACAACCACATCATCTGCAAATAGCAGAGATGGAATCCTGAGGCCACTGAACTGGACTCCATCCACCCCCTGGTTGCACCGAGAAATTCTGTCCATAAAAGTTGTGAACAGAATTGGTGACAGTTCTGTCTCCTGTTTTTGTGTCAGTGCCACTGTCTCCAGACCATACAACATAGCTGGTCTCACAAATAATTTAATTATGAGCCTGACACTTTATAACTTGTAATAATAGTTATAATGAGTTTTATCATCCTGTTTTAGGCAGACAATATTTTAATATAAATATCGAGTCCCAGTTGTAAACCTGTTTGACACACTAATGATTGAATAAACCATTCTCACCTGTTTTGTATTGTCCTCACAGAGCAGAACATTTTCACACAAACTCTGTGGTCTGTCAGTTTTCAATAAATAAAATGATCACTCATTTAAACAGTCTGCTGTTTGGTGAATTGTTGTGTAATGTTTGGTTAAAGCCTCAGAGTTTCTCGTTTCTCCAGTGGATTTGACTCAAACGAGGCTCCACAGCAGCTTGACAACAACTTTTTGCTCTGCATGTCTTTCTGGTTCGAGTTGCTTTAAAACCATATGTTTGAACCAGATTTTAGGACAAATTAAAAACAGCAAAGCTAGCAGCTCCATAGAAAATGATGACACTAAGTTTAACACTTCAATGTTTTTTTTTTTCTTCCAGTTTCTCATTACCAAGTGTCCTGTTTTAAGCAAAGAATGATTTGAGCATAGTCCTAGATTTACTCCTAATTTAGAGCTCTTGGGCATTCCTTTACGTTTCTTTGGCAGCTACAGCTCTAGTTCTGTCCGGTTCAGTCTGGTTCTGTGTGTTTATGTGTTTTGTTTGAAGTATTTTGCTCAACTGCTGCACCATTACCATCATTATTTAGGTCTTTCACAACATGGTTCATCTTTATGACAAGTGAACAGTGTCCATGCTTGTGTAAGAAGATCAAGTAGTATTTAATCAGTGTAGGCCTTAATGTGGAGGCAGATTGTTTTCTCACTAAAGACTGCAGAATCACAGTTCAACATGTCAGAGCATGTGTTTTAAGAGGATGATCACATATTGTAAAATGTAGCTTATTTATTCTTTTTTTTTTCTTTCTTTTTTTTACATGGAAAATAAATTCCTTTCTCATGTTTTTAACATGTTGAATGACAATAAACTTGAAACCTTGGAAACTTTGACGATTCAGACATTTCACATCTTCTGGTGTCTCTGAGCAGGACACTTATCCCCAATTGCTTCCTGGGTACATTCAATAGCTGCCCACTGCTCCACCTGAGTGTATCCCAGCTGCGCTGGGTTAAATGCAGAGAGCCAATTTCGCAATTGTATGGGAACATACAATGATGACAACATATAACACATTATAATAATTATTATTATTATTATTATGGACCCCAGTGTTTATCTACAGTATGAAAAAAAAGCTGACTGACATGCAGGGCTCAAAAAGATAAAGTTGAATTTAAACAAATAAAAAGGCTGCTGGGATGGCAAAACCTACTTACAAATAAATTAAATATAATCACACATTGCACAGGGAATGATGCTCAACTCCAAATGGAAGGAAGAAAGACAAAGTAAGTTGGTTGAGGCTGTTGGGGGGGAAGAGGCTGCAGCTGTGACAGGAGAAAGGGGGATGATGGAGATGGCCCATCTCAGATGGGCTACTGGAAAAATACTGACTGAGAAAAAGTAGCACAGAGGACTACACATGACTAAAGAAACAAATGACAACACAAGCAACACAACAAAACACATGAATTAAAATTTGTTTTTAAATATTATCATAAAACACAAAAATATGTCACTCAACTAACATAAAATCTAGATCTTTACGATATAACAGAATATTTGATGCATCAGTATAGAATGTGGCTCTGCTACTTTCAAGTCAGTTCCAAAAGGCATCAACAGATGGTGACCCATGTCTCCAAACAGGTTCTGTAAGAAGTGAACTTAGTTATAATGAGGGGAAAATTTTAACACAGATCCTGAAGATTTAAAGATGAAACACAAACAAATTAAAACAAAATTATATACATATACTTTGTACTAGGCATGCACAATATTGGATTTGTGGCCGATATCCGATATGCCGAAATATTAAAAATTATTTGGCATATAACCAATACAGATAACGATATTTTATATACATTCCTTTAACATAGCCCTCTCTCTTATTTAGGCTTATTTGCTACATAAACTGTGCAACAGCTGTAAGAGCTGGTGACATATATTCAGTATCAGCCATATGATATGCATAGCACTTTAACTCATATTAAGTGAAAATTATTCAATGTTATTTATTAGCATTAGTCACCTGCGATGCTGTCTCACTTGTGGAGGCTTGTTCCAGATTCCTAGCTGCAGTGTGGGATCCTCTGCACTCCTGTGCATGAAGGACAGCCTTTTTAAGTTAAAAGTTTTTGTCTATCCATTGTGCTATAAGAGTAATCATACTAACGGGGATAACGCAATGTCCAAATGTCTGTGGTAAAACTCACCCAACAACTCGTGCTTTCGGCTATTAGCTTCTCAATTATGTCGGAAATGACGGCTTGTAACTCGGGCAACGTTACATCAGAAAAATATCTCCGACTGGGGACTGTGTAGCGACTAGCGAGGCTCAACATAGTTCATAAGTCTTTGGAATCCAACATCCTCACCAATGAAAAATATAACTTCCACACCGCCGACATTCTGAATTTTCCTCTCTGCCATGAGATCAGGTAGGCGCATGTGTTGTCTTCGTGTTATGCTGCCGCTGCAACGCCATCATGTTGTGCTGCTGCTGCAGGCAAAACCAGCACTTTTTATATTGGCGAGTTATTTTAATGGAGTAGCCGTTGTCCGATATTAAACTTTAACGCTAATATCAGACGATACCAAAGCCATGCCGATAATATTGTGCATCCCTAACATATGCTGTACATATCAGAGAGCCAGAGTCAGAGAGTCAAAGATTCTTTATTAGCCGTGTTTCCATCAAGGTTTCTAGCTGCGCATTTTGAAGTATTGCAGCAGAAAAGCTTAATGAAAACGGCAAAATGCGTAGTTACTTCCTCAAATTCGCCAAAAAGTTTATACGCTCGCTTGAGGTGGTTTTTGGGAGCTTCGAAAATGAGCAGATGCGCAAAACGACAGATGGAAACAGATTTTCCGACACAGTTCTGCCGTAGCGAACATTCACGTCACGTGACGTTCAGCTGTTTCCGCTCCGGACAACATGTAACATCGCTAAAACTAGTTTGCATGACAGAATAAATACAACTTGCCCGATAGCAACACGTACCTGAAATATTCTCTGCATTTTGACGAGATGTGTGGCCGGGTTCTGTTTTCAACCGCTACTTCCTGTTTACTGTAGACATGCGCAGTGCTGACGTCTGACGTAATGACGCTGACGTCTGACGTAATGACGCTGTGCGTGGCTTGGTAGAAGCGCTTCAAGCCAGTAGATGGAAACACTTCTGCTTCGCATTAATTTGTATTTACATATTTGCGAGATTTCAAAAATTAGCTCAAAATTCGAAATGAAAATGGATGGAAACACAGCTATTGTCATTTGCACCACATGAGGTACCGGTACATGTGATGGGATGAGAATATGTACACACGGTCCCATAGTTACATCCAACAATAAAATGTAAAAGAAGAACAGTAATAAGATCTAAGATATGAACTAAGAAAAACATCAACTAAAATACACTAAGTACTAGTAGCACAAAAGCATCACTTCGAACCGCAGCATGAACATGAGTCTGTATGAGTAGATGAGCTGGAATGAACACAGCAATATGAAACAGATCAGCAGCAACATTATGTGATTTTTTTCTCAGTGATTATTCTGGTTAGATATACATGAGTCTAACAGCCTCAGGGTAGAAGCTGTTCCTCAGTCTAGTGGTTCTACACTTAATGCTTCTCAGCCTCCTTCCTAAGGGGAGTGGGGCAAAAAGTGTGTGTGCTGGGTGAGTGGGGTCCTTCATGATGCAGGTGGTTCTTGTGATTCAAGTGAGGATGGGAATTACCTTAGCCAGCTAACTGAGGTGATAAAAACTGGACTTGACCACTGCTCCAATCTGATAATGTAATTTAAAATCACTGTCCATCTTAAAACCAATGTTAGAAACTATTTTCTTTAAATGCTGTACCAGAGGGCCCACATGACAGGAACCACTAATAATAATAATAATAATTAATTCAATTTATAACGCACTTTTCATTACTGAAAATCTCAAAGTGCTACACATATATTGAATGCTACACACATTCATAAACCGGTGGCGGCAGACTACCATGCAAGGTGCTTTCCAGTCCTACACTAGGACCAAATACAATCACTTCTGTTTTCTTTTCATTAAAATTTCAAAATTTAAATACATCCAGGCTTTGATGTTTTCAAGACACAACAAAAGTGGCCTAATTGAGGGGGCATCTTTCTTTTTTATTGGTATATAGATCTGACTTTTGTCAGCATAACAGTGAAAAAAAAAAATCCATGCTTTCTGAGGATTGATCCCAATGGAAGCGGGAAAGGGGAGAAAAGCAGGGTGCCTAAAATAGAGCCCTGTGGAACCCCCCAAAACAGAGGAACAGTGGAGGATTCAGAACCAGCTATGTTGAAACACATGGTTCTGTCTGCCAGATATGACCCAAACCAGCTCAGTTGCAGTACCACAGATACCCACTTGGTGCTGTAAGCGTGATACTAAAATATTGTGGTCCACAATATCAAAGGCAGTGGTTAGGTCAAGCAGTACAAGAACCACATGTTCACCAGAATCATTGGCCATAAGAATGTCATTAAAAACTCTGACTAAAGCTGATTCTGTGCTGTGGTGAGTTTTGAAGCCAGACTGAAAAACCTCCAGGATATTGTGCTCATCCAAAAAAACATTTGATCTGGAAATAAATAAATAAAAATCCACATAATTTTTTTAAATTAAAAGGCAGTTTGGAGATGGGCCTAAAATTAGCCCATTTAAGCCCAAATTTTTTTCAGAGTTGAAAGGCATGTCATTTTATCAGTTGGGTCCTTCTGAATCATGTTATGTATTTATTTTCATCATTCTGTATTTTGATTTGAAGAAAATTGTATTTTTATGACTGGCAACAATTGTTGCCAGTAGTCACACAGCTTGTCACTAGGTCAACTGTCACCCGTTCATAATAGAGAACTAATAATAATATAGTAATAACAAAATAATAATGTAGTCAGAATAAATAATAACAAAAAGTTGGAGCATCAGGTTCCTCCTGTATAAAATTCCAAACAACAAACAATTTGAACAGTTTTTTTAATTCTTAATTTATTCGTCTGTAGACTCGAATTTTGTAACTTTGTAATCAAAACTTCAACGAACAGTTTTTTTTTCTTAGAACCTCTAATAACACACATATATGGGGCGGCCGTGGCGTAGTGGTAATGGCAGTCGTCCCCCGATCGGAAGGTTGGTGGTTCGAATCCCGGTTCCGCACACCATGTGTCGTTGTGTCCCTGGGCAAGACACTTAACCCCGAATTGCTCCCGGTAGGACTGGAAGGCGCCTTGCATGGCAGTCTACCGCTACCGGTGTATGAATGTGTGTATGAATGGGTGGATGGTTGGTATTGTAAAGCGCTTTGGGGTCCCTCATAGGGGGCTGGAAAGCGCTATATAAATAAGCTCCATTTACCATTTACCATATATGTACAGTATATATTTCATCCCATACATTCCATCATCTTTTATGGATGTTCTACTCAGTGTGGTACTTCTTGAAGCACTCCAAATGTAGTGGCACATCCCACTTTTCACACGCAAACGATGTGCGTCCGCCACAGTTTTTGCATCGCTTGTACCTGCTACCAGTGTTGCAGGGCCAGTGGTTGAAATGATCAAACCTGGTGGCATCAGTTATCGCCATCTTCTGCCCTGCCTACTTGGCTTTGTTCCATGGCGCAGGAGGAGGGTCTGTGCTACCAGCCTCTGGAAGGAGAGGAGATCTTTCTGCCCACTTTTCCAGGTTCTAAATGAATGAAAAAACAAGCATGATAGATGAATGAATATGCCATGTTTTTGTTCATTTATGATGCTATTGATGAATTATCAATATCCTCCTTTCTACAGTGTCATGCCCCATATGTAGAATGTTCTGTAAAAGCAATATCATGCTTGAGTTTGTGATGTTGGTCTGGATATCATCACTGTTGCTCTTGTCAAATGAAGAGCACTAGCGATCACCTCATGTCAAACATCACAAACACGATTGTGATATTGCTAAATAACATGCAGCCTTGTGTACCTGTAATAGCACCAGCTGTTCACCATGGCACTGTTCAGGGCCCAGCTGAAGCATGGCCACCACCACTTCTTGGACCGTATGTTGACTCTGTAGCGGCTGACAAACTGGTCATGCAGGTCCACTCCTCCCATGTGTGTGTTGTAATCCTGGATACACTTGGGCTGTCTGACCTTGTCCATGGTCCGTTTTTGTTTGTTCCATCTCTTTGCCTCAGTTTCGATGAACTCCCTTTCCATGTTTGACACCATAGTGACTATGCTGTTGTCATTCCACCTTACAATCAGCTTCTCTGCCTCAACCAGATATTCAGCATTTCCTCTGGGTGTCTTCTTGAAGGTCTGGGGTTCTGTGAAAGGAACCTTGTGGAGCTGAGCTTGTCGCATCGTGCCACAGCTGCCATAGCCTCTCAGGGTCATCTCATCCACCAGGGACAGGGTTATGAAGAGGTTGTCATGGTAAAACTTGACTCCAGGTGGAACTTCAGCTTTCTCTGCCAGGCCAAGAACCACACTTGGTCCCTGACCAAGTCCAGTTTCCACCAGATCTGTGTGGCTTCCTACATATGGCTAGATCATCAACATCTTTTACCTCAGCGAAACACAAGCTAATGTTAGGCTAGCAAAAAAATGATGTTGGCTAGCAAGAGAATGATGTATGGAAGCGAATAAAAATCTTAGACACACAGGCCTTGACTACATAATTTATTTTGCTAGGAAGAGTATCCTTAGAAGACTAAAATAAGACATTGCACATCATTTTACAATTTGAAATAAGAAAATTAGGTGCAATCCTGCAGACAGTGTTTTCCTGTAGTTAGCGACAAGCTATGTGCCCATTGGCAACTTTTGTTGCCACTTACAAAAAGACACCCATGAACAAAAAAATATTTATCCTAGGTACAATTTTTGTGGAGAGTGTTACAGTAGAGACTTGAAAGATTAAATGATTATAAAAAAGTATGGGGGAAACCATAAGAAATGTTATGAAAATTACCCTTTTCCAGGACGATTTGCATATTCCATGTCTTCAGCCGGATGGCCCAGGAAGCATGTGATATCATGCCAGGGCCGGCCCAAGCCTCCATGGGGCCCTAAGCGAAATTTGGTTTGGGGCTCTCTATTTCTCTTAAAAATGTGGATTACTGCAATCAACTGTCAGATGATTAGATCATTCACCCACCTAACATAAACTCATTGCAAATCTGACAGTCATGTTTACATTATCCTATATGTTTATACTGTACTAAAAGTAACAAAAGAAAACAAACAGTGTGCAATGTTACAGCAAAAGTGTCATCTGGCTTATTATCTTAGCAGTAATGATCAAAATAATTTGTAGTGCAAGATCAACAACAAACAGATGAAATAAGTTAAATCATGATGCATGAAAATAAAATAAACTGCAAAAAACAGACAAAATAAAATAAAGATAAAATATCAAGGAAATCCTTAAATAATGTAAATTAACAATTACTTGACGCCACATGCAATGGTTTAAAAAAGACATATAAAGTTGAATAATTAGTTCTTAAATCTATGTAAATATATGCAATAATTTGCAAAAGCTGAACATAAAATATTAAATAGAATCATATAGAAATCATTACTTGAAAATTTCAATTCCACTTAGGGGGCCCCCTACTGGCCCCGGGGCCCTAAGCAGCTGCTTAGTTTGCTTATGCCTTGGGCCGGCCCTGTATCATGCAACAGGAAGCACTTGGAAACATTTTTTTAAATCAAAACCTTTGTCTACGTTGTCTACTAGTTTATAGGTGGAAAATGTTGCATTAATACATTTCAGATTTTTTTACTGAGTGGAAAATGACAGTGATACACTTTGGCAACAATTGTTGCCAGTGGGGCTAAATGGGTTAACCAAGACAGTTTGGTCTAGGCTAGGTTTTTTTTAAACAGGGGCTGCACCACCATATGTTTAAAACTGATCGGTCCAACACCTGACAGACTGTCAGATTGATGACAGCAAGGATCACCTGCCTGATGCTGGAAAAAATCTCTTTGAAAAAACAAGGGAGGCAAGGTCACCAGGGGAACCTGATGGCTTAAAGGTTCAGTCTGCAGTTTCTGTAGAACTGCAGCACTTAGAAAAAATTTCAACAGGCAAAGCATTCTGATCCCTTCCCCTCAGAGCCACATATGGCTCTGCTCTCCCATGGTCTGCTGAAATTCAAATTCAAGCTCTGTTTTTATTGGCTGATTCAAATTCAAGCTCTGTTTTTATTGGCTGGTTACAAACTCTGTTTTTATTGGCTGGAAAACGGCGGGTCACTTTTTCTTTTTAGAAATGCTTATTTACCACCTGGAGAAGCAAGGGGACAATATATATATATATTTTTTTA
>JBBPBX010078556.1:0-16597 GCA_038048925.1 Garcialebias charrua
AGCCTCCAGCTGACTACATGCACACGTAAGTTATGACAATTTCTTATGTTTGTTTGTTTTTGTTTTATTATATTCTTCTTCTTCTTCTTCTTTCGGCTTTTCCCTTTTCAGGGGTCGCCACAGCGAGTCATCCTCCTCCACCTCACTCTGTCCTCTGCATCCTCTGTCCTCACTCCAACTACCTCCATGTCCTCTCTAACTGCATCCATATATCTCCTCTTTGGTCTCCCTCTTTGTCTTTTTCCTGGCAGCTGCATTTCTAACATCCTTCTACCAATATACCCACTGTCCCTCCTCTGGACATGTCCAAACCATCTCAGTCTGGCCTCCCTAACTTTATCTCCCAGTTGTTCAACATGTGCTGTACCTCTGATGATCTCATTCCTGATCTTATCCATCCTTGTCACTCCTAAGGAGAACCTCAGCATCTTCATTTCTGCCACTTCCAGTTCTTTCTCCTGTCTTTTTGTCAATGCCACTGTCTCCAGACCATACAACATAGCTGGTCTCACCACTGTCTTGTAAACTTTTCCTTTGACCTTTGCTGACACCTTTTTGTCACAAATCACTCCTGAAACTTTTCTCCATCCACTCCATCCTGCCTGGACTCTCTTCTTCACCTCTTTACCACATTCCCCATTTTCCTGGACAGTGGACCCCAAGTACTTGAAGTCCTGCACCTTTGTGACCTCTGCTCCTTGTAGCCTCACTGTTCCACTGGCCTCCCTCTCATTCACACACATGTACTCTGTCTTACTACGGCTGACTTTCATTCCTCTTCTTTCAAGTGCATACCTCCACCTCTCCAAGTTCTCTTCCACCTGTTCCCTGTTCTCACCACAGATCACAATGTCATCTGCAAACATCATAGTCCATGGGGATTCCTGCCTGACCTCATCTGTTAGTCGGTCCATCACCAGAGCAAACAAGAAGGGGCTCAGAGCCGATCCTTGATGCACTCCCACCTCCACCTTGAAGCTATCTGTCACTCCTACAGCACATCTCACCACTGTCCTGCTGTCCTCATACATGTCCTGTACCAGTCTAACATACTTTTCTGCCACTCCAGATTTCCTCATGCAATACCACACCTCCTCTCTTGGCACCCTGTCATATGCTTTTTCTAAATCCACAAACACACAATGGAGTTCTTTCTGACCCTCTCTGTACTTCTCTATCAACATCCTCAAAGCAAAGATGGCATCTGTGGTGCTCTTTCTTGGCATGAAACCATACTGCTGCTCACAGATAGTCACCTCTTGTCTAAGCCTTCCTTCCACAACTCTCTCCCAGATCTTCATTGTGTGGCTCATCAACTTAATTCCCCTGTAGTTGCTACAACTCTGTACATCACCCTTGTTCTTAAAAATGGGAACCAGCACACTTCTTCTCCATTCTTCAGGCATTTTCTCACCCTCAAATATTCCATTAAATATTTGAGTCAAAAACCTCACTGCCATCTCTCCAAGACATTTCCAAACCTCCACTGGTATGTCATCAGGTCCTACTGCCTTCCCCTTCTTCATTCTTTTCAGAGCTTTCCGGACTTCACCCTCACTAATCTTTCCCACTTCCTGGTCCACAGTTTCTATTACCTCCACTCTTCTTTCTCTTTCATTCTCTTCATTCATTAGCTCCTCAAAGTAATCCTTCCATCTTCCCATCACACTCTCCTCACTTGTTAGAACATTCCCATTCCCATATTTAATAAGCCTAACCTGCTGCACAT
Organism: Garcialebias charrua; assembly: GCA_038048925.1. Lineage (NCBI taxonomy): Eukaryota > Metazoa > Chordata > Actinopteri > Cyprinodontiformes > Rivulidae > Garcialebias > Garcialebias charrua. Next base: position 1,730 of record JBBPBX010078556.1, read on the forward strand.
CCTTTCCAGCCTGATCCCTCTGTCTTGCCAATCGGTACAAGTCCTTCTCGCCCTCTTTAGTGTCCAGTCTCCCATATAACTCATTGTACGCCCTCTGCTTTGCCTTAGCTACTTCCCTCTTTGCTCTATGTCCCATCTCCTTATATTCCTGTCTCCGCTCTTCAGTCCTCTCACAGTCATATTTCTTCTTGGCTAATCTCTTTCTTTGAATGGCGTCCTGCACTTCACTATTCCACCACCAGGTTTCCTTATCATCCATTCTCTGTCCAGATGACACACCAAGTACCTTCCTACCTGTCTCTCTAATTACTGTTGCTGTAGTAGCCCAGTCACTTGGAAGCTCTTTCTTACCACCCAGAGCCTTTAACAGCTCGTCTCTGAATTTCTCACAACATTCTTCCTTCTTTAGCTTCCACCATTTGGTCTTCTTCTCTGGTTTTACTCTTTTTCTCTTCTTCGCAACAACAGTCATTCTACACACAACCATCCGATGCTGTCTGGCCACGCTCTCCCCTGCTACAACCTTACAGTCTCCAATCTCTCTCAGGTTTCCTCTTCTACACAGAATGTAATCGACCTGTGTACTCCTTCCTCCACTCTTATAGGTCACTCTATGTTCCTCCCTCTTTTGGAAATAGGTATTGACTATAGCCATTTCCATTCTCTTGGCAAAATCCACCACCATCTGTCCTTCCTGGTTTCTTTCCTTGACACCAAACCTACCCATCACTTCCTCATCCCCTCTGTTTCCTTCACCAACATGTCCATTCAGGTCTGCTCCAATCACCACTCTTTCCTCCCTGGGAATACTCTCTATCACTTCATCCAAATCTTTCCAAAATTTATCTTTCTCCTCCTCATCACATCCAACCTGTGGAGCATAACCACTTACTATGTTTAGCATCAGACCTTCTACTTCTACCTTTAGACACATCACCCTATCTGACACTCTCTTCACCTCTACTACATTCTTTGCCAACTCCTCCTTCAGGACCACCCCTACTCCATTTCTCTTTCTATCCACACCATGGTAAAACAGTTTAAACCCTGCTCCAATACTGTGAGCCTTGCTGCCCTTCCACTTGGTCTCTTGGACACATAAAACATCTACCTTTCTTCTCTGCATCATGTCAGCCAGCTCTCTACCTTTGCCTGTCATTGTCCCCACATTTAGAGTTGCAACCCTCAGTCCTACATTCTTCACTTTCCTCCTCTCCCTCTGTCTCCTGACACGTTTTCCTCCTCGGCGTCTTCGACTAACAGTAGTACAATTTCCGCCGGCACCCTGTTTGTCAACAGCACCGGTGGCGGACGTTGTTAACCCGGGCCTCGACCGATCTGGTATGGTTTCACTTTGATGAACTCGCATTATGGTTTTGGCAAGTGTTTTACATCGGATGCCATTCCTGACACAACCCTCACCATTTACCCGGGCTTGGGACCGGCACAAGAGATACAATGGCTTGTGCTCCCTAGTGGCTGGCTGTTTTGTTTTATTATATTGTTTTTTGGTATTGCCTGGTTATAATCTTGTTTTTCTTTGTGCTTTTCTTAGGCTCCTGTCTGACCTCCAAATGCTAATGTTGCTAGCAATGAGGACCCCACAAGGATGTGTACTGAGCCCCCTTCTATTCACCCTGCTAACACACGACTGCACACCATCATACAGCTCCAACCACTTCATCAAGTTTGCGGACGACACAACAGTGGTGGGTCTCATCAGCAACAACGATGAGACGGACTACAGGAACGAGGTGAGCCGCTTGGCCTTGTGGTGGGTCTCATCAGCAACAACGATGAGACGGACTACAGGAACGAGGTGAGCCGCTTGGCCTTGTGGTGCGGACACAACAATCTCACTCTCAACGTGGAGAAGACAAAGGAGATTGTTGTGGACTTCAGGAAGAGGGATGCCAACATGCCCCTCTGACCATCAACAGCACCGCAGTGGAGAGAGTGGACAGCACCAAGTTCCTGGGAGTGCACGTCTCAAAGGACCTGTCCTGGAGCAGGAACACTGCAGCACTGGCCAAGAAGGCTCACCAGCGTCTCTACTTTCTCCGCAAGCTGAAAAGGGCTGGAGCTTCAACCCCCATCATGTGCACCTTCTACAGAGGTGCCATAGAAAGTGTCCTGACCAGCTGCATCACTGTGTGGTTTGGTGCATGTACTGCATCCTGCCGCAAGAGCCTCCAGCGCATCATGAGAGCAGCTGAGAAGATCGTCGGCACCTCCTTCCCCTCACTGCAGGACTTACACAGCAAACGCCTCACTCGGAAAGCCCACTGCATGGCAGGTGATCCCACACACCCACTACACAGCTGCTTTAGACTGTTGCCTTCAGGGAGGAGACTGAGGAGTCTCCAGGCTCGAACCAGCAGACTGAGAGACAGCTCTGTTCATCAGGCAGTAAGGATGCTAAACACTCTGCCTGCTCTGCCTCCCCTCCCATTTGAACTGCCTTAACAAACAAACTTTCTCACACATGTAACAATATAGGAGTTATTAGTCAGTTTACTGACTACCTATAGTTTAGACGTGCAGCTATGAGCAGACTTTTATCTGCACAAACTGCCACCAAAGTGCGGGGTCTCAACTTTTTCAGATTAAATCAACAAATCTAACGATGTGATTAGCCAGAAATGTAATTTCACGCTTAGACTTCAATTTATGTTGGTCTACCAAAAGAATAGACCTTTTATTGAAACTATCACAAGAATTACATTAACATTTGTATCGATATTAGCTCTGATTTAATAACTACGTTGACAAGAATTCAAATTAAAACAAACAGACAATTAAAACTTAACTGTTGGCACAAAACTTGACAGATTAATAGCTTATGAAAAATAAGAAATAGGAGGAAGGAGTTCTGGAGCTAAGTTAAGCTAAAGTTGTTTACTTTGAACCAGACTAGGTGACACCGTTTCCCCCACACGAGCAGACTGGCTGGGCTCCCGCACGTTCAAACACACCACGGCTCTTTACCTGTTGGAGGTTCGTCTCTTGGAGACAAGAGTGGAGAAGTTTGTGGACACACACGTGGATGGGTTTGTCCAGTGGCCGTCCAGTTGGACTTCAGCGTGAGTGAGTGTGCTGATTCACGATACGAGGAACTCGCCTCCCTCGGCAGGGACCAACGGTCGAGCGCGCAGGCTGACTTTCAAAATAAAACTTTAGAAAACAAATTCTTCCAGAACAGTGACAGGATCACAGTAAGGCTTTGCTATGATCCTAGCGGAGACGTGGGTCGTTGACATAATGACCGGGCCGACTCCAGCTTTCCCAGGGAAGAGAAAACAGTTGCCAGTAGTTCTCCTCCAAAAACTAACTTCCAAATAGGAAGTGCCCATTATATGGGGGAGGTGGGGTCTCCCCACCTTCTTAATAACTATTGGCTGGTTTTAACAAAATAAGAGATGGATTTTCATCTCATAGGCAGAAAGTCTCTTGACGGAGACAGGAAAACTGTTTACCGAAACGGCCAGATGGCCTGTCCTGTTGCGTCTAGCTTGAAGACAAAACAAGAGAAGGCAGAGAACAGCTCTTACCCTGACTTCTGCCTTAGAGACAGAGCCTGCTTGCTTTTGCAGAAATAAAACCAGCAGAATGTCGCAGTCATGCAAGTAACAGATCATCATTAAAAATGACAAAAATATACTGTAGATCAATTCTGAATTAACACACATTAAAGAGAAAGTTCAATCTGATTAATTAGTGTCCATTAATTCATAATAATTGTAAAAATATATAAGTGTCCATCTGTCCCCTTGAGGGCTTCAAGACGGTGTAACACTTAGAGTTTCAGAGAGATGTGGAGAGGTGTACTTGAAGGTCAAGACAGAGGCCTATATCACTACACACATTACCACACAACACAAAGATTTTAACACTGGTCCCCGTGTCATCAAACGGGTTATTCACTAAACTCTCAGTCATGTGCTCATTCAGTTTGCACTACTTCTCATATTTGCACTGTTTGTATTACATTACTGCCTATAGTCATACTACTGTTTATATTCACTGTTTACATTAATACTGTTTACATTTATTACTACTGTTTACATTTACACTACTTTTATATCTACACTACTGCTGATACATATACAGTATTCTCTGACTAGCCTTATTTAAGGATGCCCAATGTGCCTTACTGCATATGCCACTTTGCCTCTATACCAACATCAACTACCTCATACATATACTGTGTACATTAACTCATATGCTGCTTTGCCACTCTTTGCAAATGTCAATGCTAGAACCTTCAGTTTATTTTATAGATACACTTTATATACTTTTTATACTACTATGCAATAACTCAGGACAGTATTACACTTTTATCATTTCATTTTATGCTTATGTCATTAAATGTTTAGTGTTTTAGTGTTGGTGTAACTGTCAGGACAGTGTTACACTTTTACTATTTTATGCTTATGTTTATTAAATGTTTTAGTGTTTTAGTGTTTAAATGGTTACTTTTGCACCGAGGGACTGAGAGAGAAATGCAATTTCAATCCTGTTTATGTCCTGTACATATTGCAGTTCTGACAATAAAAGTTGACTTTGAAACCTCACATCTTCCACAAAGTGCTAAGGTGAATCTCTGCCACAGACAGTCCTGCATTTGGAGATTCATCACAGATGAGTGAGGACGTCGCTTTCCTCTGCTGTGACTGACTCTTAAAATGACTGAAAGACACTGAAACTGTCATACAGAAGCAGATCATGGTATTTATGATGCATACCTCTGGTAATTGTAGTTTCTTTTATTATTAAGGTTGTTATGTTATCATTGTTATCAATTTTAACTTTTTAACATTTTTGAATTTGTTTTGCTCATGAATAAACAGTTTTTAAGCAACAACTTATGTGGATATTTTGTGTGTGCTCTATTTAGACCTGTTGTACATATCTGTATTGCGGGTTTGAACCAGATCTGGGCCGCGTTTTGAGATTCGACTTACTCTACTGGGCCGGACCTGGGCCAAATCCGCCTAAAAATGAAATGAGGATGCCGCATCTGGGCCGCATCTGGGCCAAATTTGCCTAAAAACTAAACAAGGATTCCGTATCTGGGCCACATTTGGGCCGAATGCAGTAGTTTTGTAGCACTTCTGGCCCACCTCCGGCCCAGATCCAATCCAGATCCGCAATCCACATCCGGGCCAGTTTTGGCCCGTTGGACAAAAAGACACCGGGCCGGATCCATTTTACAAATGCGGGCCAAATGTTTTCATACATTTGGCCCAGATCCGGCCCACATAACTTTTGCTGTCTGGGTAGTGTTTAGTTATTTTAGACAGTAGAGGAAACTGTCTCTCATGAAATCTCCACCACTGGAGAGGGTCTGCTGAGAGTCAGTGGAGGGACTTCCAGGTACTTCTTCAGCTCATCTTCAGCTGTGGTTCTGATGGATTTAGTGGGCACACTGACCTGGTGAAATGTCTTTCCTAAAAGATGAACCAGTGCTGACTTTCTTTTTGGAGGGGGACCTTCATCTTGGCTTGGTGCTGGACCCTGGCTGTGTGTGTCATCTGGCCTCTCTTCAACAACAACACAAAAAAAAAACAGGGTTGATTTAGAGTGCAACACCGCTTGAATTTTTCAAAAACAATTTGGAGTTAGAACAAAAAGTTGGCATATGTCTATTGACGTAAAATTTTCGCCTATTTTTGCCAGACCTACTCTGAGCAATATTGCAGCCATGACTGGTTCTGAATACAGTACTGTGGTTAAGCTAGCCGCCTCGTTGGAAATAGTAAAGCCAGACGGTACTCGACTTTGACTTGGCGTCTTTACAGGAGACAACCGCTCTCCCCTTGCACTGCCTACTACTGCAACTACTTTTCAAAAAGAGACATATTTAATACTTTTTTACCTGTTTCCTCTCGTACTGCTCTGTTCAGTCTTCTTTTCATTTCATTTCTCACTTCCCGCCGCCACTCAGTCAGAACTCAGTTGTAAACAATGCTTCTTCTTCTTGATGAGTTTAATGGAGGTTGGCAAAAATCTATAGGTGTGCATTACCGCCACCAACTGGTAAGGAGTGTGGAACACATCACTACCGGTACATTGTGCTGCATTCAATGTTGTCGGAAAAAAGAGTTTCACGTTCGTAATGTCCAGCTGGGGTGGCAAACAGGGTGGCAAGGCTCTCTGTTGGGGTGGCAACTGCCACCCCATGCCACCCCAGTAGATCCGCCCCTGCTAAGAGATGAATGTTTTAATCGTCCACCCACCCGTAACAGACCATTTTCTACAAATGGATTTAAATGGAATAGAGGGCTAGAACGTGGAAGGATCTCCTTTTAGCAGCTTCATCTCTGAGCCAAAGGCCTGTTCTTGTACAAGTTTCACCACTGATTTAACAGCATCCTCACGCTCTTTAACACTCACCACCTCTGAACAACAACTGTTCCTGCTTCCAAGTCTTTTGATTCTGGCTACTACTTTAATCAGTGTTGACCAAGATGAAAATCTAGTGAAACGTTCCAGAAAATCTGGAGTCTCATCTGCCGTTGTCATAAATGTTTGACCAGCTTTGATCTCTGGGTCACCAACTAACAAATCAGGGCAAGATTTGAATTCCCTGCTCATCTCCCTTTTCCACAAAAATTCAGGACCTGTTAGCCAGTTAGTTGTTAAAATCTCAGAGGCACAAAGTCCTCTTGATGCATGATCTGCTGGATTTTCAGTGGTGTCAACATGATTCCATTGATTCAGGTTCGTGTTCTCTCTGATTATCTGGACCCTATTTGCCACAAATACATGAAACCGTCGTGCGTCATTATTAATATAAGACAACACTATTTGTGAATCTGTCCAGAAGAACTCTGCATCTATCTGCATATCAAGTTCTGATTTTAACAAAACACTTAACCTGGCAGCAACCACTGCAGCTGAAAGCTCGAGACGGGGAATAGTTGTGATTTTCAATGGAGCAACTCTGGCTTTAGCCATGATCAAAACACAATGGATTTCACCCTTGTCATTCTCAAATCTGAGGTAGGAACATGCACCGTATGCTAGGCTACTAGCATCTGAGAAGTGATGTAGTTCTGTTTTAATGATTTTACCAAATCCTTGAGGATGGTAACACCTTTGTATCATTAACCTCTCCACATTCTGAAGACCTAATTTCCACTTCTCCCACCGTACAAGCAAGTCTTCAGGCAGATGGTCATCCCACCCAATACTTCTGCGGCACAGATCTTGTAAAATGCATTTCCCTTTCATGATGAATGGTGAAAGAAATCCTAGTGGATCGTATAGAGAGGCTATTACTGACAATATACCACGACGTGTAGCAGGTTTGTCCTTTAGATCCATGTGAAAACTCAAACAGTCACTTGTGACATGCCATCGCATACCTAAGGTATGTTCAGTATGTGTTAAATCTGGCTTGAGATCAGCAGAAACCACACTTGTGGCTCTCTCAGATTGATTCACACAGTCTAGGACTTCAGACCTATTAGAATTAAATTTGTGGAGTCTCAAACCTCCTTCCCTGCACAGTTTCTGTGCTTCAGTTATTAATTTGGTAGCATCATTTTCTGTTGGGACACTTATCAGCCCATCATCAACATAAAAATTATGCTCCACAAATGCTGCTGCAGTTGGAAACTTTGATCTCTGCTGTTGTGCCAAATATTTCAAACCAAAATTAGCACAGCCTGGAGAGGATGCAGCTCCAAAAAGGTGGACCTTCATTTGATACTCTTTAGGTTCGCTCTCCAAATCTCCTTGCTCCCACCATAAAAACCTGAGATAACAACGATGCTTTGGTGCAACATAAAACTGATGGAACATCCTTTCGATATCACAAATCACAGCAACAGCTTCTTTTCTAAAGCGCAAAAGGATTCCAACTAAAGAGTTAATCAAATCTGGACCAGTCAATAAAGTTTCATTCAAAGAGGTACCATGAAATTTAGCTGAGCAGTCAAACACTACTCTTAACTTATCTTGTTTCTTTGAATGATACACCCCGTGATGAGGCAAGTACCAAACACAATCATTGGTGTCTGACTCAGGTGCTAATTCAGCATCACCACAGCTAATGATAGACTCCATAAATGTTTTATAATGATTGTAAAACTGATCATCTCTCTTTAATCTTCTCTTCAGATGCTGTGCACGAACAGTAGCCAGCCTCTTATTATTTGGCAACACAGGAGGGCAGGGTGTTTTAAATGGAAGGGGCATCTCCAAATGGCCATCATCCTTCTGTGTAATATTTTCACTCAGCAGTTGAATAAACCTAATGTCATCTTGGGAAACACATTTTCCTTCTGACCCTTTTTCATTGAAATCAGACTCTAAAATTCTTAACACATCAGAAGTCAATGGAACTGGCATTTCTTTTACCATCACTCTGTGTACAAATCTTTGGTTCCCTTGACGATCTAAATGTGGATTAGCTGCCCCAATGATGCTCCATCCTAGAGCAGTTTTCTGAGCAAAAGGTTCATTTTCTCCACCAACAACTACTTCCAAAGGAGCCAAAGCAGAAGGACAGTCAAAACCAATGAGTAAACCTACTTCACAATCTTGCAAAGCAGGCATTTTGCCAGCCAGATGTTTAAGGTGAGGCCACTGTAATGCTGTATTTCTACTTGGTATGCAAGATGTATCAACAGGAATAAAATCACGCGTGTATGCTTGCTGCAAACGTATGTAATTATCAGAGAAAAAACTCCGAACTTGCAAACCATACCATGAGAGTAACAACGTCGGAGGAGATGAGGAGATGTTCGGTGCTTTGCCTCACGGAAACATGGATCAATGAAGACACTCCTGACTCTGTTTACGAGTTGGATAATAAACTATTTTTCAGAACGGACCGGTGCATCGAGACTACGGGGAAAACGCGAGGTGGAGGCGTCTGCATTTACGTTAACAAAGACTGGTGCACGAACTGTGCCGTTATCAGCAGGATCTGCTCAGCTGCTGTGGAGCTTTTAACAATAAGATGTAGGCCACATTACCTCCCCCGCGACTATTCAGCGATAATAATAAGCAATGTTTACATACCCCCCGATGCTAATGCTAAAGACGCCCAGGAAGAAATTCATGACTTACTCACCTCGCTGCAGTGTAAATATCCTGAGGGGTTTTTCATTGTTTCCGGGGACTTCAATCACGTGGATTTACGTGTCATCCTTCCAACCTTCAATCAGCACGTTTTCACAGAAACACGAGGAAATAAGACATTAGACCAGGTCTACACGAATGTGAAGGGGGCGTACACGGCGAAGCCACGCCCACCGCTCGGGGCTTCCGACCATCGCTCCCTGCTATTGGTCCCTAGACAGCTACCCCCACTCAGACGTGCGATGCCAGAACAAAGAGTGATCACATCGTGGCGCCAAGATAGTTCCCCCATGCTAAGAGACTGCTTTGAAAACACAAACTGGTCTGTCTTCAAAGAGGCAGCTACGAATGGAAATTCAATTGACCTGGAGCTTTATGCTTCCTCTGTCCTGGGTTACATCAGTACATGTGCTGAAAATGTATCCATAAGAAAGTGTGTTAAATTTTACCCCAATCAAAAACCCTGGCTAAATAAGGATGTCCGCACCCTGCTGGCAGCCAGGGACACTGCATTCAAGTCTAAAGATACTGAGGAGTTGAGAAAGTGCAGGAGAGAACTGGATGATGGCATAAAGAAGGCCAAAGCCGCGTATGCACAGAGGATCGAGGGACAGTTCACCTCACATGATCCAAGGAGCATGTGGCAGGGCATCAAATGCTTAACAGACTACAAGGGCAAAAGCAAACAATGCCCCAGGGACCCATCCCTGCCTGATGCCCTCAATAAGTTTTATGCACGTTTTGATGATCCAAACAGACCAACTAGCACCAGACTCACCTCATCACCAGACGAGGAGCACCTCAAAGTGACCGCAGCAGAAGTGAGAGGCAGTCTCAGAAGGATCAACCCTCATAAAGCTACGGGTCCAGACAACATCCCAGGGAAAGTTCTGAAGGAATGTGCGGACCAGCTCTGTGAGGTGCTGGCTGACATCTTCACCACCTCACTTGCACTGGAGTCAGTTCCCACCTGCCTGAAGACCGCCACCATCATCCCAGTCCCAAAAAGCTCCACAGTGACTGGTCTGAATGACTACAGACCGGTGGCTCTCACCCCGATAGTCGCTAAATGTTTTGAGAAACTGGTCATGTCCCACATCAAGACAGCCGTCAACATCAACGAGGACCCTCATCAATATGCATACCGTGAGAACCGATCAACAGAGGACGCCATCTCCTCCGTGGTCCACACTGCTCTCACCCACCTGGATCAGAAGGACTCATACGTGCGTCTGCTCTTTGTGGACTTCACATCTGCCTTCAACACCATGATCCCCCAAACTCTGATAGACAAACTATCCACACTTGGACTAAGCCCCTCTATTTGTAACTGGGTCTTAGACTTCTTAACAGACAGACCACAGTCCGTGAAGATCCACAACTTCTCCTCCTCCACCATCACCCTCAGCACTGGCTCTCCTCAGGGATGTGTGCTGAGCCCTCTTCTGTTCACTCTGCTCACATATGATTGTACAGCCACACATCCAGGCTGTCATATTGTTAAGTTTGCAGATGATACAGCTGTGGTGGGATGCATCACAGATAATGATGAATCCAGCTACAGACAGGAGGTGGAACATCTGGAGAGCTGGTGCAAAGAGAACAACCTTCACATGAATGTGAAGAAGACGAAGGAGATGATTGTGGACTTCAGAAGGAACAAACACACCCACACCCCACTGTATATAGGTGGATCTGCGGTGGAGGTGGTCTCCAGCTACAAATACCTGGGTGTACACATGAATGATAACCTCAGCTGGAGCAATAACACCACCAGCCTGATCAAGAAAGGTCATCAGAGACTCTACTTCCTCAGACGGCTGAGACGAGCCGGTCTGAGAAGCCCAGTCCTCACCTCGTTCTACAGGTGTGCAGTGGAGAGCGTCCTGTGCTCCAGCATCAACGTGTGGCATGGAGGCTGCACAGTTGCAGAGAGAAAAGCTCTACAGAGAGTGGTGAAGGCTGCACAGAAGTCTGTGGGAGTCAGTCTCCCCACCATCACAGACATTTACACCTCCAGATGCAGAAAAAGAGCCACCTGCATCATGAAAGACCTCACTCACCCAGCACACTCACTCTTTGCACCACTCCCCTCGGGACGGAGGTTGAGGAGCATCAAATGTAGAACCACTAGACTGAGGAACAGCTTCTACCCTGAGGCTGTCAGACTCATGAATAAATAAATAATAAGAATAAACACTGCAAAATGTCACATCATACTGATACTGATCTGTTTCTTGTTGCTGCGTTCATCTGTGACCATCTGCTCATGTTCGTGCTGCTGTTTATAATGATGTTTTTCTACTACATTAGGGCTTAGTGTATTACTAGCTGATGTGATGTCTCTCTTAGTTAATCCTAGATGTTATTATTGTTTTTCTCTTGCATTTGTTGTTGGATGTAACTGGGACCCTGTGTACATAATCTCGTTTTCAACACATGTACTACATGCGGTGCAAATGACAATAAATTCTCTCTGACTCTGACTCTCTGACCATACACATTTTGACTCAAAACGGGTGTATCAACAGAAACCATAGTACTAAGTTTTAGCTGTACTGGTTTGGTTTCAACAATCAAGTTTGTCACAAGATTTTCTAAGACAAAAGAGGAGTCACTCTGAGTATCAAGGAGTGCATAAGTAAGGATTTCCTTCCCAGGATCCTTCTCAGAGGACAAAAACACTGGAACAATGCTTGATGTTGCAGAAATATTTCTAGTCAGTGCATGAGATACGACACTGTGAGAAACTTGAGGTGTTTCTTCTGGAGGAATAGAACACTGCTGAGCAACATCCTGAGATCTCACTCTCTCCTTGTGTAAACAAGTAGGATGATGCTGTTTACATTCTCCACAAATATGTCGTGTTTTACAGTCCTTCAAAAGATGACCTTTCCTTAAGCACCCAAAACAAAGATGGTTCTGATGTATAAATGATTTTTTGTCTTCCATTGATTTAACTGCAAATTTAGGACATTTTGCAACACTGTGTGATATGTCTGTACAAACCAAACAAGGCAGTTTGGATTTTAGAACATGAACAGTTTCTTTTTTCTTAAACTCTGTGCTGGTATTAAGAGCCTTTGCTTTCTTAGAAAAATCATTTGAAGTTCTAGACTTGAACAAAAATGGAGAAGCAATAGGATTACATGCTATGCGTGCTTCCTTTCGTATAAATCCAGAAAAACATTCAAAAGATGGATATTCTCCACATGCATCAAGTACTTCAACCACGACTCTACTCCATTTACGTACAACCCAGTCTGGTAACTTCTTTAACATCTTATGATTTTCTTCACAATCATTTAAGATGGAGAGTCCTTTAACTTGAGGCATGGCCTCTTCACAACTTTTCAAAAAGTCAGCAAAATCTCTGAGAGACAATGGATCATTTGGTGCAATCTTTGGCCATGTCATAAGTTTATCCCTAAATGCTTTCTGAATTACAAATGGGTTTCCATATCTCTCCTGAAGCACTGACCAGGCACCTTCATATGCGTCCTCAGAACTTCTGTAAAAGAAACCTTCCACAGCCCTTCGGGCTTCTCCAGAAAGATAACCTTTCAGATACAACATTTTTTCCCCAGCAGAGATGGATTTTGAATCAATTAAAGTTGTAAATGATATCTTAAAGTCCACAAATTTCAGAGGGTCACCTGAGAATATGGCAGGTTCAGGAACAGGAAGGCGACTTAAACTCAATGAGCTTGTTAAAGCTTCAGCCAAGTTTACTGCAGGAGTCTCAGAGAAAATTTGAGGTTGTAGAATTGGTGCAGAGCGTGCAGCTGACTTTCTCAGGTGTTTTAAATATTGTTCTGATTTAACCTCAGGCTTAGAATCAAGATTTTCACCATCTTCAAGTCTGCTATAAACATCAACCCGAGCTGCAGCCATTTTAACTTCCATATTTGTTTGCATTACCTTCAATTTTCTCTTCTCCTCATCAAGCTGCTGCAGCACTTCAGCTTCCTTTTGCTTCATTTCTGCCATAATCTGGGACTCATGATGTTTCCATTCACATTCAAGTTTACTGACTTTAGCTAGTTGAGATTCCATCTCCAACATGGATTTAACTTGAATCTTTTTGGCTGCAAGATCAGCTTCTGCCATTACCCGACCTTGAGAAACCTTTGAGCTGGTAGATGATGAACATGAAGAAGACTTTTCAGTAGAGATTTCTCCAAACACAGACAGATATTCATCTCTATTTAAGACTTCTCGCACCCTTTCCTTTTCTGCTTCTTGATTAAATTTATCTTCAACAATACCCGCTTCTAAACGCTTACACACAAGATCATAAATCTCATTTGTTAGTATAGTACAGGCATCTAGTTTCTGCACTATTTCTGGAGTATTTAAAGAATTACGTTGAAGAAACTCATAATTCTGTTTAACTTTATCAAGACCATTTTGGATTTGCTGATTTATTTCATCTAGATTTTCCTGAGAGCAGAAACCTTTTAATTTCTTCCTGGCTTCTCTGGCTATTTGTTTCCAGGATGCATAAGATTTAAGAAATGCTTTAATCTGTTTTGTAGACTCTGCATCTCTATACTGCTCTCCTTTCTCAGTTAACTTTCTTGTGCGAGAACCTGAAACTAACTCTTGCTCACCAACGTCAACAGAAAGTTCCTTTTCACATGGCAATGACATTTTTCAATTTTTACAATGACCTAAAGCCTTACAGTGAAATTAAACCTATACATTCAAAGAAACTTAGTTACAAAAACACCTTTTATTTTATTATATATATTTTTTCTTTTATCAGCCTTTAAGTAATTTGGCGTTTAATCTGACCGACACCTTAAACTCATTTAGTTTCATAAACGCCAATATCTGGTGACGTCATCTCCAAGTTATTTCCCCGTTGTTTGATCAGTAGACCAAAGCTTTTTATTTTATATGTGAATGACTTGGTAAATGTGTCAGGACTCCTTAAATGTGTACTTTTCGCAGATGATACCACTTTTTTCTGTTCAGGTGAAGATATAGAACAAATGTTAGAATTGATAAAGACAGAATTTGTAAAGATACAAACTTGGTTTAAAATAAATAAATTATCATTAAATCTAGAGAAAACTAATTACATGATATTCGGTAATAGAAAGAAAACTGTTGATGTTCCACTCAAAATTGAGGATGTTGAGATTTGTAGAGTGAGTGAGGTGAAGTTTTTGGGTGTTATCATTGATGACAAACTGACATGGAAACAACACATAAATTCTGTAAGAATAAAAATAGCTAAATCGATAGCAGTACTGTACAAAGTCAGAGACCTATTGAATGATAAGGCTCTGTATTTGTTGTATAACACAATCATTGTTCCACACTTAATCTATTGTATTGATGTTTGGGGGAATGCGTGTAAAACAATCACAAAGCCTATTTTTGTATTACAGAAAAGAGCTGTAAGAATTATCACTAGAAAGCATTACCGTCATCCATCAAGTACATTATTTTATCAACTAAAATTACTGAAGTTCCATGATTTGGTAGACTATAATATTTTATCAGTTATGTATAGAGCTCAAAATAATGCATTACCTTTAAATATCCAAATGCACTTTGTTAAAAGACAAAGTTGTTATAATCTTAAGGGAACAGAGTTGTTTGTAAAACCACAATTCAGAACCAGTTTGAAGGGACGTTCTACCTCAATTCAGGGAATTAGATTATGGAATGGCTTGGAGAATGTAGTTAAAAATGCCAAGTCAATGTTTACATTTAAAAAAATGATCAAAACAAATATGTTAAAAAAATATATGTGAAATAACG
>JBBPBX010078557.1:0-16597 GCA_038048925.1 Garcialebias charrua
ACAGAGCAGACAGCGTCCCCACTAACGCAGGAGCCAGACAGAAGGAGAAATCACACACAAAACAGGCTCTAGAGAAATGTGGATATCCTAACTGGGCCTTCCTGAAAGCAGAGAAGAAACCCAAACAGGACTCCAGCCAGCCATCAGGTGAAAAGAAGGAACCCAGACCCAGACCAGTGGCCATTCCATATGTTGCAGGGGTTTCAGAGACATTGAGACGTTTATTTTCTAAACACAACGTCCCAGTGGCTTTTAAACCTCAAAATACATTACGGCAAAAACTGGTTCATCCCAAAGATCCAGTCCCCCGGCAAAAACAGAGTAACATTGTGTATGCTGTTCAGTGTCAGGAGGGCTGTGATCAGTCTTATATCGGGGAAACTAAACAGCCACTGGCCAAAAGGATGGCCCAGCACAGAAGATCAACATCATCAGGTCAGGACTCTGCAGTCTACACTCATCTCCAGGCCAGCGGTCACTCTTTCAGGGATGAAGATGTTCACATCCTTGATAGAGAGGAACGATGGTTTGAGAGAGGAGTAAAGGAGGCCATCTTTGTGAAAAGAAACCGCCCATCATTAAACAGGGGTGGAGGCCTCCGAGTTCAACTGTCCCCCTCCTACAATGCTGTGATTGCTGGTATCACTCAGCCCTCTGTGAATAGCAAACAACCATCAGGGTGCTAACGATCCATTGTTAGGCTGATGGTCCTCCTTGATCATGTGAGCAGCTGGTTTCAGGCTGTCATCAGCCAACTGGTTGTGTAACACTGTGAGAGGGTGCTATTTATAAGACTGAGCTGAACCCAGCACCTCAGACTGAGGAAGTCTTTCGGACGAAAGACGAAACGTTTCTACAATTTTTTGCTTTGTTTTGTTTTTTTGTTTTTTGAATGTCCAGAGGACCAGACTTAGCTTTTTTAGATTTTTCTACCTGGATTATTGAGCATGCATCAGGGTATTTTGAACCACTTTGGCCAGGATTGCCTCAAACTTGTTAGAGAGTTTGAGAAAACAGCTAGGAAGAGGGCGGACTACAGGAACCACTTGCGATTCAACCTTAGATGCAGACAAAGTGGCATTATTCCTAAGAGCCTGGAACTGAATTCATCGGTCAGCGGGCACCGGGCAAGCAACATCCTTCAGAAGGCACAGACGCAGCTGCTGAATGAACGGGTAAGACAGACCAATTTTACCATTGAGGCCTTGAAGGCCAAAGAAGAGCAAATTTATCAAAAACTAACAACGTGCCTAGATCAGACCACACTTCAGCAAGTGATGGACTGTACAGATCGGGCACGCTTAGCACAGCATGTCAAGTCCAAGACTCGACAACAAAACAAATTTAACTCACTGATAACTCGTCAACACCATAACAATTCCAACAACAACACATTCAGTGTAAGACAACACTCCGATACACATGCCGGGGAGACAGAAAAGTGGGTGAAGAATTTATCTGACAGACAGCTCACCCAGCCGGAGACAGAGATTCTTGCCAGGGGGCTAAACTTTGCAGTGGCACCAAGTAGAATTCCACTGGTGGAGATGATCACAGCCACTGAGTCAGCCATCCGTAACAACAAAATTAAAGACTTTGAAGCAGAACAACTCAGAGTCAAAGTTTCAGCCTGTCTCAGTAATGCTAAACCACCACCTTCCAACATCAGTAGAGAAGAGAGGGATGCACTCACCACGCTTAGCAAGGACAAAAACATCATAATTCTCCCAGCAGACAAAGGAAGGTGCACAGTGATTTTGAACCAGAAAGACTATCATGAGAAAGTTATGTCACTCCTTAGTGACTTAACCACTTATGAACCGCTGAAAAGAGATCCAGGAAGTGGTTACAAGAAGAAGTTGATAGATTGCCTGAAAATTTTGAAGCAGGACAAGGCTATTGACAATATTCTGTACCACAGACTGTACCCAGGGGAGGCCACGCCAAGTCTGTATGGTTTACCCAAAATCCACAAACAAGGTGTACCTTTAAGACCAATTGTTAGCATGATTAACTCTGTCACTTACAATGTTTCCAAATATCTGGCATCTGTACTCATCCCTTTAGTTGGCAGCTCAGAACACCACATACAGAACACCATGGACTTTGTGGATAAGGTGAGGGATGTCATCATGGAGACTGATGAAACAATGGTCTCTTTTGATGTTACATCACTCTTTACGTGCATTCCTGTTGATGAAGCAGTAGAGGTGGTCTGTTTAAGGTTAAAATCAGACACCACTCTGAACAGCAGAACCACGCTTTCCACAGAGCAACTGTGTCAACTCTTGAAACTGTGCCTGCAGTCAACCTACTTCACATATGGGGAGCAATATTATAGGCAGAAACATGGATGTGCTATGGGGTCTCCAGTTTCTCCTATTGTTGCCAACCTGTACATGGAGGAGGTAGAAAAGAGAGCCTTGACATCCTTTACGGGGAGACCACCAAGTCATTGGTTCAGGTATGTTGACACCTGGGTTAAAATTAAATCTCAGGAAGTCCAACATTTCACTGATCACATCAACTCTGTGGATAAATATATCAAGTTCACACGAGAAGATGTAAGAAATGGCAGGTTGGCTTTCTTGGACTGTGAGGTCTCAGTTTCTGATAGAGGAAATTTGCAAACTGAGGTGTACCGCAAACCCACACACACAGACCAGTATTTACAGTTTGACTCCCATCACCCTCTGGAGCACAAGTTAGGAGTCATCAGGACTCTGTACCACAGAGCAGACAGCGTCCCCACTAACTCAGGAGCCAGACAGAAGGAGAAATCACACACAAAACAGGCTCTAGAGAAATGTGGATATCCTAACTGGGCCTTCCTGAAAGCAGAGAAGAAACCCAAACAGGACTCCAGCCAGCCATCAGGTGAAAAGAAGGAACCCAGACCCAGACCAGTGGCCATTCCATATGTTGCAGGGGTTTCAGAGACATTGAGACGTTTATTTTCTAAACACAACGTCCCAGTGGCTTTTAAACCTCAAAATACATTACGGCAAAAACTGGTTCATCCCAAAGATCCAGTCCCCCGGCAAAAACAGAGTAACATTGTGTATGCTGTTCAGTGTCAGGAGGGCTGTGATCAGTCTTATATCGGGGAAACTAAACAGCCACTGGCCAAAAGGATGGCCCAGCACAGAAGATCAACATCATCAGGTCAGGACTCTGCAGTCTACACTCATCTCCAGGCCAGCGGTCACTCTTTCAGGGATGAAGATGTTCACATCCTTGATAGAGAGGAACGATGGTTTGAGAGAGGAGTAAAGGAGGCCATCTTTGTGAAAAGAAACCGTCCATCATTAAACAGGGGTGGAGGCCTCCGGGTTCAACTGTCCCCCTCTTACAATGCTGTTATTGCTAGTATCACTCAGCCCTCTGTGAATAGCAAACAACCATCAGGGTGCTAACGATCCATTGTTAGGCTGATGGTCCTCCTTGATCATGTGAGCAGCTGGTTTCAGGCTGTCATCAGCCAACTGGTTGTGTAACACTGTGAGAGGGTGCTATTTATAAGACTGAGCTGAACCCAGCACCTCAGACTGAGGAAGTCTTTCGGACGAAAGACGAAACGTTTCTACAATTTTTTGCTTTGTTTTGTTTTTTTGTTTTTTGAATGTCCAGAGGACCAGACTTAGCTTTTTTAGATTTTTCTACCTGGATTATTGAGCATGCATCAGGGTATTTTGAACCACTTTGGCCAGGATTGCCTCAAACTTGTTAGAGAGTTTGAGAAAACAGCTAGGAAGAGGGCGGACTACAGGAACCACTTGCGATTCAACCTTAGATGCAGACAAAGTGGCATTATTCCTAAGAGCCTGGAACTGAATTCATCGGTCAGCGGGCACCGGGCAAGCAACATCCTTCAGAAGGCACAGACGCAGCTGCTGAATGAACGGGTAAGACAGACCAATTTTACCATTGAGGCCTTGAAGGCCAAAGAAGAGCAAATTTATCAAAAACTAACAACGTGCCTAGATCAGACCACACTTCAGCAAGTGATGGACTGTACAGATCGGGCACGCTTAGCACAGCATGTCAAGTCCAAGACTCGACAACAAAACAAATTTAACTCACTGATAACTCGTCAACACCATAACAATTCCAACAACAACACATTCAGTGTAAGACAACACTCCGATACACATGCCGGGGAGACAGAAAAGTGGGTGAAGAATTTATCTGACAGACAGCTCACCCAGCCGGAGACAGAGATTCTTGCCAGGGGGCTAAACTTTGCAGTGGCACCAAGTAGAATTCCACTGGTGGAGATGATCACAGCCACTGAGTCAGCCATCCGTAACAACAAAATTAAAGACTTTGAAGCAGAACAACTCAGAGTCAAAGTTTCAGCCTGTCTCAGTAATGCTAAACCACCACCTTCCAACATCAGTAGAGAAGAGAGGGATGCACTCACCACGCTTAGCAAGGACAAAAACATCATAATTCTCCCAGCAGACAAAGGAAGGTGCACAGTGATTTTGAACCAGAAAGACTATCATGAGAAAGTTATGTCACTCCTTAGTGACTTAACCACTTATGAACCGCTGAAAAGAGATCCAGGAAGTGGTTACAAGAAGAAGTTGATAGATTGCCTGAAAATTTTGAAGCAGGACAAGGCTATTGACAATATTCTGTACCACAGACTGTACCCAGGGGAGGCCACGCCAAGTCTGTATGGTTTACCCAAAATCCACAAACAAGGTGTACCTTTAAGACCAATTGTTAGCATGATTAACTCTGTCACTTACAATGTTTCCAAATATCTGGCATCTGTACTCATCCCTTTAGTTGGCAGCTCAGAACACCACATACAGAACACCATGGACTTTGTGGATAAGGTGAGGGATGTCATCATGGAGACTGATGAAACAATGGTCTCTTTTGATGTTACATCACTCTTTACGTGCATTCCTGTTGATGAAGCAGTAGAGGTGGTCTGTTTAAGGTTAAAATCAGACACCACTCTGAACAGCAGAACCACGCTTTCCACAGAGCAACTGTGTCAACTCTTGAAACTGTGCCTGCAGTCAACCTACTTCACATATGGGGAGCAATATTATAGGCAGAAACATGGATGTGCTATGGGGTCTCCAGTTTCTCCTATTGTTGCCAACCTGTACATGGAGGAGGTAGAAAAGAGAGCCTTGACATCCTTTACGGGGAGACCACCAAGTCATTGGTTCAGGTATGTTGATGACACCTGGGTTAAAATTAAATCTCAGGAAGTCCAACATTTCACTGATCACATCAACTCTGTGGATAAATATATCAAGTTCACACGAGAAGATGTAAGAAATGGCAGGTTGGCTTTCTTGGACTGTGAGGTCTCAGTTTCTGATAGAGGAAATTTGCAAACTGAGGTGTACCGCAAACCCACCCACACAGACCAGTATTTACAGTTTGACTCCCATCACCCTCTGGAGCACAAGTTAGGAGTCATCAGGACTCTGTACCACAGAGCAGACAGCGTCCCCACTAACGCAGGAGCCAGACAGAAGGAGAAATCACACACAAAACAGGCTCTAGAGAAATGTGGATATCCTAACTGGGCCTTCCTGAAAGCAGAGAAGAAACCCAAAATGGACTCCAGCCAGCCATCAGGTGAAAAGAAGGAACCCAGACCCAGACCAGTGGCCATTCCATATGTTGCAGGGGTTTCAGAGACATTGAGACGTTTATTTTCTAAACACAACGTCCCAGTGGCTTTTAAACCTCAAAATACATTACGGCAAAAACTGGTTCATCCCAAAGATCCAGTCCCCCGGCAAAAACAGAGTAACATTGTGTATGCTGTTCAGTGTCAGGAGGGCTGTGATCAGTCTTATATCGGGGAAACTAAACAGCCACTGGCCAAAAGGATGGCCCAGCACAGAAGATCAACATCATCAGGTCAGGACTCTGCAGTCTACACTCATCTCCAGGCCAGCGGTCACTCTTTCAGGGATGAAGATGTTCACATCCTTGATAGAGAGGAACGATGGTTTGAGAGAGGAGTAAAGGAGGCCATCTTTGTGAAAAGAAACCGCCCATCATTAAACAGGGGTGGAGGCCTCCGAGTTCAACTGTCCCCCTCCTACAATGCTGTGATTGCTGGTATCACTCAGCCCTCTGTGAATAGCAAACAACCATCAGGGTGCTAACGATCCATTGTTAGGCTGATGGTCCTCCTTGATCATGTGAGCAGCTGGTTTCAGGCTGTCATCAGCCAACTGGTTGTGTAACACTGTGAGAGGGTGCTATTTATAAGACTGAGCTGAACCCAGCACCTCAGACTGAGGAAGTCTTTCGGACGAAAGACGAAACGTTTCTACAATTTTTTGCTTTGTTTTGTTTTTTTTGTTTTTTGAATGTCCAGAGGACCAGACTTAGCTTTTTTAGATTTTTCTACCTGGATTATTGAGCATGCATCAGGGTCTCCTGTTCAAGGTTTTCAACTCCAGCTCTGCGGCGACACCTACTGTTCAACGGTGTGAATGACAATTAAAAATCTACAGGTATATTTATAAATTATTAGTAAACAGTCCATATTCAATACAATAAGACAAATGGACAATTTTTCTCTTTCATTTTTAATTTAAATTACTTGGAACACACAACTATTAAAATACTGTTGTAAAGGAGAAACAATTTATACAAAATATATTCATTCAGTAAAACATTTAGCAGTTTCAACAACAACTTAACTCTTGACATTAATAGAAGTTACTTATAAAATCCTAAAAAGGTGTTGAATACAGAAATTATTAATACAGAAACTTCACTTCATCACAGTCTGACATTGAATGATTACGCATAAATGTGTAATCTGTCTTTATGCTCAAGTGAGTGACACAACGGAATCACACAAGTAGGTAAGGGCACATGCAACAGTCGCAATTTTGTCAACAACTTGCAAGCCATCATCATTTTTGATCAAGTAATCTCTTGGCAGACGAGCTTGAAGCATAGTGTATTTGTTCCTAACCAGTCCAATTACCTGTTCGACATGTATACGAACATGTGCTATCTTCCGTGTGGTTTCCACATCAACTGCTGACAGTTGTGCTTTACCTTTGGTGAAACTTGGGATGTTCACCTGTGCACAGAATGGTTCCACACTGCCCTGTATGTTGAAACCACGATCAGCTAGTATGAGGTCACCTGGAAGTAGTTTCAACAGCAAACCACAGTTTTCAGTTATCCACTTGTCACTAGGCCTGCCACCCCATGCTTCGGACAGAAAAGACACTGAACCCTGTGATGCCTGATAAGAATTTCACAGTGTTTGAATGTTTATAGTTTGACCAGGTCTGTGCACGTGCCACTAAGTTTTTAGGCCTCTGAATAAAAACTTCAAAGCAGTCAATTATAACAACAGTTCTTTGGCCAAAATGTTTTCTAAATTCCAGAGGCATGGTTCTCCTCAGTTCATCACGCTGTGGCCTGGAAAGGACGTCAAGGCTCTCTTTTCTGCGTCTGCGTCTCTTTTCAAGTCATTGGTTCAGGTATGTTGACGACACCTGGGTTAAAATTAAATCTCAGGAAGTCCAACATTTCACTGATCACATCAACTCTGTGGATAAATATATCAAGTTCACACGAGAAGATGTAAAAAATGGCAGGTTGGCTTTCTTGGACTGTGAGGTCTCAGTTTCTGATAGAGGAAATTTGCAAACTGAGGTGTACCGCAAACCCACCCACACAGACCAGTATTTACAGTTTGACTCCCATCACCCTCTGGAGCACAAGTTAGGAGTCATCAGGACTCTGTACCACAGAGCAGACAGCGTCCCCACTAACTCAGGAGCCAGACAGAAGGAGAAATCACACACAAAACAGGCTCTAGAGAAATGTGGATATCCTAACTGGGCCTTCCTGAAAGAAGAAACCCAAACAGGACTCCAGCAGCCATCAGGTGAAAAGAAGGAACCCAGACCCAGACCAGTGGTCATTCCAGATGTTGCAGGAGTTTCAGAGACATTGAGACGTTTATTTTCTAAACACAACGTCCCAGTGGCTTTTAAACCCCAAAATACATTAAAGACTGGTTCATCCCAAAGATCCAGTCCCCCGGCACAAACAGAGTAATATTGTGTATGCTGTTCAGTGTCAGGAGGGTGATCAGTCTTACATCGGGGAAACTAAACAGCCACTGGCCAAAAGGATGGACCAGCACAGAAGATCAACATCATCAGGTCAGGACTCTGTGGTCTACACTCATCTCCAGGTCAGAGGTCACTCTTTCAGGGATGAAGATGTTCACATCCTTGATAGAGAGGAACGATGGTTTGAGAGAGGAGTAACCTTCAGTTAGAAGGATAGCTAGAACCTTCAGTTTATTTTATAGATATACTTTTTATACTACTATGAAAAAACTCAGGACAGTATTACACTTTTATTATTTTATGCTTATGTTTATTAAATGTTTTAGTGTTTAGATGGTTACTGTTGTACCGAGGGACTGAGAGAAACGCAATTTCAATCCTGTGTATGTCCTGTACATATTACAGTTCTGACAATAAAGTTGACTTTAACTTTTGACTTTGAGTAAAGGAGGCCATCTTTGTGAAAAGAAAACGTCCATCATTAAGCAGAGGTGGAGGCCTCCGGGTTCAACTGTCCCCCTCTTACAATGCTGTTATTGCTAGTATCACTCAGCCCTCTGTGAATAGCAAACAACCATCAGGGTGCTAACGATCCATCTTTAGGCTGATGGTCCTCCTTGATCATGTGAGCAGCTGGTTTCAGATGTCAGCAGCCAACTGGTTGATCCACTGTGAGAGGGTGCTATTTATAAGACTGAGCTAACTACAGCACCTCAGACGGAAGTCTTTCGGACGAAAGACGAAACATTTCTACTTTTTGTTTTCTTTTGTTTTTTGAATGTCCAGAGGACCAGACTTAAATTTTTTAGACACTCAAAACGCTGTTTGTGTGCTCATTTCACTTTGTAAACAAACAGCCGATGGACTCTCTGAGTTTAATATACTTCCTATCCTATCTACAAAAAGGTAAAGACCTTGAAGAAGAACTAAGGTAAGAGCCATTACGCTTTCTGTGAAGTGAGTAGGCCAATATAAACTGTTGTAATTGTGCAGATAATACAGGTGCTGGTCATAAAATTAGAATATCATGAAAAAGTTGATTTATTTCAGTAATTCCATTCAAAAAGTAAAACTTGTATATTATATATTAATTCATTACACACAGACTGATATTTTTCAATTTTTTATTTTAATGTTGATGATTATAACGGACAACTAATGAAAACCCCAAATTCAGTACTGTATCTCAGAAAATTACAGTATTAAGACCAATTAAAAAAAGGATTTTTAGAAATGTTGGCCAACTGAAAAGTATGAACATGAAAAGTATGAACATGGGTCGTGAGATGGAGTGAGTCGCACTTGCCAGTGCTCCGGGTAAAATTTATTTTTTAGTACCATCAAGCCCTCTATATGTAATATTTTTTGCCTATCATCACGCACACAACTTCCATCAAGCATCTCTTTTGAAGATTTTGGATTAAAAAATGTCTCAGAGGTCGGCAAGATCGAAGAAGGACGATGACGCTGGCCTAACCCTCGAGGCAATTACCTCGCTGCTCGAGGAGCACCGCGCTGCGCTGTCAGCTGAGTTCAAACAAACTTTTAGTCAGCTGGATCTCAAATTGGACCAAACTCGGCTCGCGGTGGAGGAACACGGCCAGCGTGTGTCATCACTGGAACTTGTCACTAACGACCTGAGCCAGCGCATGTCGGAGGTGGAAAACACCTGCTCAACTCTGCAGGAGGAAAACGCCAGACTAAGATCTAAACTGGCGGATTTAGAAAATCGAAGCAGACGGCAGAATATTCGTGTGCTGGGTTTACCGGAATCTATTGAAAGCGGACGTCCCACAGACTTCTTCTCCAACCTGCTGTGCGACATCTACGGGCGTGACACGCTTCCTTCTCCACCCGAACTGGACCGGGCCCATCGAACCCTCGCTCCGAAACCCGCCTCGGACCAGCGGCCGCGCCCGGTTATCCTGCGAGTGCACCGGGTCCAGGTGAAGGAGCTCATGATCCGGGAGGCTCGACGCAGAGGCAGGCTTGAATATCAGGGTAAACCGGTGCGGATCGTGGAAGACTACAGCCCAGAAGTCCTCAACCAGCGAGTGGAATATAAGGACGTGATGTCCGCACTGTATTCTTTGGGTCTAAAACCTGCTCTGCTTTTTCCTGCTCGACTTCGCGTGACTTTACCTGATGGACACAGAAAGTGGCTGGGCTCGGTCGAGGAGGCGCAGAAGTTCAGTGACACCTTTCAAGCTTCACAGCGCAAGTAATATTTAAACTTTTCTTCTAACTGATGAACAATGCGCTGTTCCCGCACTGGCTTTGATTATTACACTAAACTTTTCTTTACATGAGGTGAGGAACAGATGAGCAGGACTCTGCCCATACTCTGATTATCTGAGACTTTTTTAGTTGCAGCTTTTTTTGAACTATTAACATTTTTGAAATGAAACATTTTTCCTTTTCTCGTTTACCTGTTGACTATTTTGAGCTGAATCTTGGGTTAGTCCTGGATTGATTGATAATTAATTTGAGATTGGGATTAATTTAACTTTACGTTTGTATATGTGTGCGTGATTACCGGTACACATTTATGTGTATACATTTTTTGGCCTTGCATACTTTAAACTAGTTTGTGAGGTGCTTATAAAATTTTTTTTTTTTTTTTTTTTTTTTTAGGCATTAGGTATTTAGGCACATAAATAATTGAAGTAGGCCTATCCAGGTATAAAAATGGGTGAAATATATAATGTTTTTAATATATTATTTTGAACTATTAACATTTTTCCTCTTCTTGTTTACCTGTTGACTATCTTGAATTGAATCTTGAATTGGTCTTGGACTGATTGAAGATTTAATTTAGGATTAGGATTAATTTAACCTTGTTTATATGTGTATGCGTGATCACACATCTATGTGTACATTTTTGGCCTTGCATGAGGTGCTTATACATTTTTTTTTTCCTCTGATGATACTGGAGCACTAGTTTAAAAGTTAGACAGGAGACTTATTTTTAATTTCTATGGAGCTTGCTGCTTCTGTCTGTTGCAGCTGTCCAGGGTGGGAAAGGGAGGGGGGTGGGGGGTCCATCACTGCCATTAATTTATATTTTCTTTCACTTTGCCAAGAACTGCACAGCCATCAACACATTAGACTGTATTACCTACCTTTCTTATACAAATTATTAGTAATATGAGTGGTCAGTTGGTGTTGTCAAGCTGGAACGTCAAAGGTTTGAACCACCCCGTCAAGAGAAGGAAGGTGCTTTCTCATTTAAAACAGTTAAATACAGGCATTGCTTTCCTGCAGGAGACTCACATTAGAAGTGACGATAGCAAACGATTACTGCAAACATGGCACGGGCAGAGTTTCCATTCCTCATTTCGAGCAAAGGCTCGGGGCGTCTCGATCCTCATCAGTCAAGACATTTCATTTGAACCTTTTCAAGTTAACTCAGATAAATATGGTCGTTTTGTGATTGTTTCCGGTAAATTGTACAACACACCAGTAGTGCTAGTTAACGTTTATGCCCCAAATACGGATGATGTTGGTTTCTTTGAGAAATTATTCTCACTGCTCCCGGACCTAAACACATACTCATTGATACTCAGTGGTGACTTGAATTGCTGGTTGGACCCAGTTTTGGACAGATCCTCTACAAACCCTGCCACAGCCAGCAGGTCGTCCCACACTATTCGTGCCTTTCTATCTAAGTATGGCCTGTGCGATGTATGGCGTTTTTTACACCCAGCTGAGAGAGAATATTCTTTTTTTTCTCATGTTCATCATTCATACTCGAGGATCGATTACTTTTTCATGGACAACAAACTTCTTCCCTCTGTCCGTGGCTGTGACTACCACAGTATTGTCATCTCAGACCATGCACCTGTCACTCTGTCTTTGTCCCTCCCTGACATTCCTATAAGGAGTAGACAGTGGAGATTCAATTCAACGTTACTGTTAAACAATGATTTTGTTACATTTATAGAAAAAGAAATAACCTTCTTTCTATCCATAAACAGAACTCCTGGGATCCCACTGTCAACAGTTTGGGATACCCTTAAGGCCTATCTTAGGGGACAAATCATTTCATATACCGCCCGGCTGAGGCAAAAATCTCAAAAAGAAAGAACTGATTTAGCCCAGCAGATAAAAGAAATTGATCAACAATATGCTCAAAACAAATGCCCTAATCTGTACAAAAAAAAGTAGAACTCAAAACTAAGTTTGATTTATTGTCTACATACTCAATAGAACAATCACTTTTGAAAAGTAAATCATCATTTTACATACATGGAGAAAAGTCAGGAAAACTACTGGCAAATCAGTTGAAGGGTGCCATGGCTAAACAAATCATCCCTAAGATCCAATTAGAGAACGGCACCACAACTCTAGATCATTTACAAATTAACAGAGCATTTAAGGACTTTTATTCCCATTTATATACTTCAGAATCCCAAACCAACAAGAATTTATCTTCTCAGTTTTTCGAAAAGACCAACATGCCAAAACTCACACCCAACCTGAAAGATGCACTGGAGATCCCAATATCCCTGACAGAAATTGTGTCAGCTGTATCGGTAATGCAGTCTGGCAAATGTCCGGGTCCTGACGGCTTCCCTACTGAATTTTTTAAGAAATTTTCTTCATTACTTTTTACCTCCCTTTTAAATACAGACGCCAAAATTTTAGCCAAAGTTCTTGCTCAAAGGTTGGAAAAGATCCTTCCTTTGATCATATCAAAAGACCAGACTGGATTCATTAAAGGTAGGCACTCCTTTTTTAATGTCAGACGCCTTTTTGACATTATTTATTCTCCTTCGGATACTGTTCCTGAGTGTGTTATTTCCCTTGATGCAGAGAAAGCATTTGATCGGGTTGAATGTTGCGTCAGAAGATTTGGGGACGCAGCTGGAGAGGACGCTGGCATGATGTCGCCGCTTCTCCACGCTAAATAGTTATTTTACTGTTGCTATTTTTTGGACATTTTTTAGGACATTTATCTGGACTTATTTTGCTCAGTGGTTTTTTAATAAGGACTTTACGGACAGCTTGGTTAGTACTTCCTAACCGGAATGTTGGGCTGTCTGCCTCCTGTCACTGCAGTTTTTGTGTTTTGCTTACCTGCTGCCTCTGTCAACCTCCTGTGTCATCTGGACTGTTCTGGACTTTCTCCTGTGCTCCTCTTCAAGTGATGCTCAACCGAGTTACATCTCACTGCTTCTTGGTTATTTCTCTCGGAGCCGTGGGTCTGCTGTTAGCGGCTAGCTCTGTGCTAGCTCCCCCCGGTTTGGCTGCCGTGATGTTGACCTATTCCGCTTCGCAGCTGCTTGGACTTAACAACTGCTCCATTCCACCTTCTGTTTCCATCATCAAACAACTGGGACTTCTGCGCAGACCTCGTTACATCCATAGAGGCTCGCGAAGGAAATCCATTTACTCTCGCTCTGAATTGATTCCGTGCGGGAGACGTGTCGCACCTCTACTACGTCATCAGGACGCTGCGTCTGTAGTCCCTTGTAGTCCACAGCGCCCAAAGTGGCAAGGAAAACGTGGAGTGGACTTCAGTCTGCTCAAACCGGTTCAAAACGCTCCTACACCAACTGGCATTAAAATAGAACTTTTCAATGTACAATCACTATCCAATAAATCATGTTTAATTCATGATCACATTCTGGAGAAAAACTTGGACTTCATGTGCCTCACAGAAACCTGGCATCAACCAGACGTGTTCAGTTCTCTGAATGAAGCTTGTCCCTCTGGATATAGTTATCTGCAGAGAGCCCGCAGCACTGGCCGCGGTGGTGGTCTGGCTGTAATCTACCGCAGTAATTTAAAATTGTCACATCTGTCTTCTCATAATTTTTCCTCTTTCGAATGTTTGGCCTTCAACTTCAAAGCCCCACTCCTGATGAACGTTATATTGATTTATAGACCTCCCAAACCGCATGTTTCATTTAACTCAGAAATGCATGACCTCCTCACCTTTTTCTGCACCTCCCCTGTAAAAACTATTTTTCTTGGCGATCTAAATATCCACATGGACAATTCCTCTTCCCCTCTGGCTACAGATTTTAAGTCTCTTTTGGAATCTCTCAACCTCACCCAACATGTGGACGCCCCTACGCACAACAGGGGGCATACTCTGGATTTGGTGATTACAGACACTGTACTCATCAATAACTTGTCTGTATATGACCTGGGTGTCTCAGACCACAGGGTCATCTCCCTGGAAGTGCCTTCAACTTCGCCGTCTTCTAACCCAAAACGACCTATCCAGTTCCGTGACTATAAAAACATCTCCCCTGATGTTTTGTCTGCTGATCTTCACGCCCTGACTGCCGTCAATCACTCATCTGCAGATGACTCTGTGAATTATTACAACCAATCTCTCCAGGAGCTTCTGGACCTACATGCTCCCTTGAAGACAAGACTGGTGTCTTTCTCCCGTTCAGCCCCCTGGTACACTGGTGAGCTGCGCAGGATGAAGGCAACTGGCCGTGCTATTGAGAGACGTGTAAAATCATCTGGTCTCTCGGTACATAAGCAAGCGTACAAAGAACATCAGAAAGCGTACGCCTATTCTCTTAAAGAAGCACGCTCCAAATATTATTCCAACATCATCAACACCTGCCCTGGAAACTCTAAACAGCTCTTCACCACAATAACTCATCTGCTTAATCCCATTAAACAAACTCATGAGGTCTCTGTTCAAAAATGCGACCTGTTCCTCTCATCTTTTAAAAACAAAGTTGACACTATCAGATCCCAGCTCCACAACCTCCCTGATCTTAGTGTGCCATCTACCCGTCTGCTTTCTGGGACCCTGAGCAGCTTTGATGAAGTTGTTCAGAGTGAGGTGGAGACCATCCTCAAGAAAATGAAGCCTTCATCCTGCGCCCTGGATCCCTTCCCCTCATCTCTCATAAAATCCAATCACTCTGCAATTAGCCCATTAATCACACAAATAATAAATCAGTCTCTACAATCTGGTCATGTTCCACTGCCTCTAAAAACTGCCATCATTAGGCCTCTTCTGAAAAAATCTAATTTGGATCCCGACATTTTTTCAAATTACCGGCCAATTTCCCACCTCCCATTTCTGTCCAAAGTGCTGGAGAAAGCAGTTGCTGCTCAGCTGCAGGACCACCTACAGCAACACTCTCTGTATGAGAAGTTCCAGTCTGGATTCAGAGCAGCTCACAGTACTGAGACTGCACTGCTGAGAGTAACAAATGATGTCCTCATGGCTGCTGACACTGGTTCTCCCTCCATCCTTGTCCTCCTTGACCTCACTGCAGCCTTCGACACTGTGGACCATAGTATCCTCCTCCACCGTCTTCATGTGGAGGTCGGTCTCTGTGACACTGTCCTGGACTGGTTCAGATCTTTCCTCTCCAATAGGCTGGAATGTGTCAGTCTTGGCAATGCCACTTCCCAGACAGTCGGTGTCTCCTGTGGTGTACCTCAGGGGTCAGTTCTGGGGCCCCTGCTGTTTTCCCTTTACATGCTGCCTTTGGGTCAAATTATTAATCAGTTCAACATTTCCTTTCACTGCTATGCCGACGACACACAACTTTACATCAGGACTGGAGCATCATCATCATCCCTATCTCCATCTTCACTCACTGCTCTCACTGCACTCACTGCTCTCTCTGCCTGCCTGGAGGAAATAAAGGCATGGATGAATCAAAACTTTCTTCAACTGAACTGCTCCAAGACCGAGGCCATTTTGATCGGCACCCCTCACCAGGTACAAACATCAACTTTAACAACAATCTCCTTCTCTGGTCAAGACATCCCCCTCTCCACCTCTGTTACAAATCTTGGAATAAAAATGGACTCTCATCTCACATTTGAAAATCACATTAAGCATCTGTTTAAAACCTGCTTCTTCCATCTTCGAAACATCTCCAGACTTCGCCCATCTCTGACTTTTTCTGATGCTGAGAAACTCGTCCATGCCTTTGTCTCCTCCAGGCTCGACTACTGCAACTCCCTGTTTATTGGTATCCCTGGCAAAAACATTCAGAAGCTTCAATATATTCAAAACAGTGCAGCTAGGATTCTGTTGAGAGTTCGCAAATTTGATCATATTACACCCATTCTCCATAACCTCCATTGGCTTCCTGTCACCTACAGAATTCAATATAAAACTGCTCTCATTACCCATCAATGCTTGCACGGAACTTCACCTGACTATCTAAAGGACATTCTTGCACCATATTCATCCACCCGGTCTCTACGATCACAGAACAGTAATTTACTTCATATTCCTCGGACCAAATTGAGGACCATGGGAGACCGAGCATTCTGTGTGGCTGCCCCCCGCCTGTGGAACTCCCTCCCTGACGACCTGAGAGCTCCACAGTCACTGGTTGACTTTAAAAGCGGCATTAAGACTTTTCTTTTTAAGCAAGCCTATTCTGCTTTCACATGATTTTATCTTTGATCTTAGCTGTTATCTTTATTGATTTTACTTGATTTTATCACTTGTTTTATTTTATTTATTTTTTAAGCAAGCCTAAATCTACATGATTTTATCTTTG